>PNEQ01034212.1:0-15485 GCA_003012365.1 Medauroidea extradentata
AGGGAATTGGTCACTCACCAAAATCCTCGATGAATCTTTCAAGTTAAGGACGCTCACCACTCCCTGAGCAGGAAAGATCACTCATGTCCTCCTTCAGCACGACAGCGCGAGCTACGCTTGCGTACTTCTCGCCCCCCGGCACGTCCAATCTTCTACACGTGAATTACCGCCTACCAAGGCACAAGCCCAGATCCCAGAGCTCGCGATGTGAGCTGCATGGCTTGTAACCTGAGAGTGCCTCCCCTCTCTACGCGCCGCAACACCGCGGCTCGCTCGCCTCGCTAGCGCCCCTGCCGCCGGCCGACGGAATTCGACCACCCCCTCCCTCCAGGTCCACCCCTCCATGGCCAGTGGAGCGGAAGGTCCGGTGGGGAAGGGGAGGCTAAGGCACCGTCAACCGGGGCGATCCCTTTCTCATAAAGAGGCAGCCGAAGCCAGCCTCGAGGTTCATAACAAATAGGGGCAAACAGAGACACTGCTCAGGCCCCAACTCAAAACTCAAGAAAAACCCCACAACAGAAACTAAAGAAACTAAAACCCCAAAAAGAAACAAACCCAAGAAAATACGACCTAAAAGCAGTAGCATCCGTTCAATATGTAGGCCTACATTTTTGCAGTTGACAGGCACAAAATCTCACGTGGACTTGATATTAACCACTTACTTGCTTAAATAAATAAAAAAAATTAAAAAATAAAAAAAAAGATTTTTTGTAAAAAAAGAATTTATTGAGTCGGTGCCTTGAAAAAACATCTTTACATATAGGACTACAACAAGAACCATAAGAGTTTACCACCAAATTCTGTTAAAATAAAAGGTAGGTAACATTTTATTATTTTCCGTGGCACTTTTCTCTGGACAGATTACCTGCTTCTTATTTTGCGACCGTTTTTTTGTAGACATGCCACGCTGCTACAAGTTGTCGTCTTCCGAAACACGTCTTAATATCCCGTTGTCGTCGACGATTACAGGTCGGGTATTTTAATCCCTGCATTGCAATATATTACAATTACATATATGTACAAAATATTGAAATGACACCTCACAAGAATCACAAACGCACACAAACACATGAGAAGCTCAAACACTCGCAAATGGTCATCCTTTGTATTGATTGCCGGATGTCATAATATCCATTGGTGATTACAGGCTAAGTTTTATAATCCACACATTAAAATATATTAAATATACTCACAGAATATTAAAGTACAGTAACACATTATTAGAATCTCAAACACATACGAACGCGGTCACTTTTTCACACTCGCAAACGGCCGTCCTATGTTTTGGTCACAGGTAGACAAATAACGGTGCGGTTGATTGCAAATTATTTATAAAATTACGTGACTTGAATAGAATAAAAAAGTTTATTTACTAATGCTGGACACGGAAGCGTGCTACTATATTACGTTTCCTCGAAAATGATTACTTATTTTTCACGTACAATACAGATCAATGTCTGCAATGGAAGTTAACCGATTTATTGATCAGGGCTGTCCCTACTGCTTCATCATGTCATACGATCACGTCCTGTTGTTTTAAATGGTATGTTATTCTGCCACATGTTTGACATGTGTTAGAAATATTGTTAGCATCGGCTGTCGAAACACGGAATTCTTAAAATGGATAGACAGTATGTCACTAGCTAGCACACCAGTAACCAGCATGCTTGCCGATCATTCACATTGTGTCAGTTGTAGTGAAGAAGGAAGTAAGCACCTTCCTGAACTATAAAACTGTCCACATGTACAAGGCTTTATACAACTATTTTTCCTAAACATTTGCCAAGTCCCTTGACCTTCCGCTGCTGTCACGGTTGGTTGCCACCCAGGAGTATAAATACTGAATGTCGTATTGTCTTAATGACTTTTTGCGACAAGCAAATGTCAAAACTGCACTTGAGGATTATCACTGTTAACATATCTTTGCTTACAACTTAAGAGTTTGGTAATACTGTACCTCATCCCCTGATTTCCCAGCCAAATATCATTAATATTGGGGGCATTATTTTGTCAACAAAGGAATTATCTACTGAAGTAAATTACATAATTAGAAATAATGTTCATTTTATGCCAGTCCAAATATAAGGGATGAAATAATTAGTAAAATATTTTGGAGACAAAATATTGTTAACATAATTATATTTTTAGGGTAAGTATACTAAGTCAGATTTTCCATAGCTAAAAACTACAATGAGTTCTGGTGTATCATTATAACATAACCAAAATTGTAAACCAGGAATGAGTGACTGGAAGCTGGGAGCACACAAAGATACTGAACAATGTACACACTACCAGTGAATATACAAACTCTTATGAACTACAGAGCTGCCAACCTAATTTATCCTGGTTCAATAAGAATTGTCTTATGGCTAGCTTGGCTTCCCTCAGCTGTTCTGAAAATTTCTTGCTGAAACAAACTTATCCACCTGATCCACTTTTTCCAGCTTTCTAGCAAGGCTAAAAATTTGTTCAGTAGCTTCAATGGCTAATTTTTAAATAAGACAACTGAGGGATACATTTTTACTACATTAGAATCTGTACTCCCATCTGAAGCCAAAAGCATATGGTCTACCTTACAAAGATTCAATAGTTTCACTTTTAGTTTCACCAGCCATATACTGCAAACAACCCAAATGACCGGCTACTGCTATTTTTAAATCAGGTATAACCAGAAATTCTGAAAACAATAACTCTGTGTACGTTACACTAGTTTTTTTTGGACGTAACTAAAATCAATGATACAGATTTATTGTTCGTCCTAGCTTTAAAATGTTCCGTATGTTTCTTGGAATCAATATACAGTGTACAGTCATCCCTTCCACAGTGAGTAATAGAAAAATCACATGTGCTTACGTTACAAAACACATAACAACCATAAATACCGTATTTACTAGCATATAGGTCGTGGCAATTTTACCTAATTTTATGGTGAAAAAATGAGTTGCAACCTATAAGTAAAAAAAATTTTTTAAGATTTTTTTTTTTTGCAAAATTGCTTGGAAATGTTAAACTACCGGTAAAGAAGGTGATATAGGTATGTATAGGCACATTTATTTACGATGTACACAGTTAATTAACCAAGCGAATTTTCACAACAAGAAATCAAACACACATAAAAAAAAAATTCTAGGCAACATTGCACAAAATCAATTAAAAATATGTCATTATTTACAGGATTATCACAGTATCAGTCAAAATAATACAGTCTGTACACTCACCAAGTGTTTACCTACTCGTTATCTAAGTCAGACTCGGATGCACTAGACTCGGCTGGGTCGTCAACGTCGTCATCGGAGTCGCCGTCTTGTTCCCAGATCGCATCGTGTTCAGTACTGTCTATCGCGCAGGAGATTCCAGATTTCTTGAAACTCCTCACAATTATATCGGGCATGATGAGAGCCCAACTCCTCTTGATCCATTCACACACCATGAGCAACGATGGTCTTTTCAGTTTCCTGCCTTTCGTCAACTCTTGCGTTCCGCTGGCCATCCACTCCCCGTACAGGTGACGGAGATGCCCCTTGAAAGGCTTGTTCTGTGAGACGTGAAGTGGTTGTACCATTGCCGTCAGGCCACCTGGGATAACTGTAATGTCTGTCCTTGACTCTTGCAGTTTTGCCTTAACGCCCTCAACCAAATGCGCACGGAAGTTGTGGAATTCTGGCACTTTGTTTTCAAAGTCCTTCAGCAATTTTTGGCAGAGGGATGTTCTCCGTCGAAGAGAAAAATTCTCACGTCGCATAAATCTAGTTGCCCAACCACGACTGGCTTTGAAATTACAGTGCGGTATGCCCCGAACACGTGCTATATCTCTCCCCTTGCACATTATCTTTTCTAACTAAACACTGCAGGTATTGTTCCGCAATTCACGAATGTACTGAGTCGCTTGCGCGTCAACTTCAGGAAACTTGCCACGTTTCTGTCCTGTAAACGCACGCCTCGTAGAAGTAGTATTTTTTAAGTCGTCTTTTTGTTCCCTCCAGCCACGAATAAGTTTCTCAATTACAGAAAATACCTGTTCGGCGGTCCAATTCCCATTATCTTCTGCAAAGACTACCACTCGCAACTTGAACGCGGCAGAATATGAATCACGCTTTCCCATCACGCAAATCACTTTAAAAAACGTATTGCTCTGCTATCATTCTATTATCTTAGATCAACTGAAAGAGATAAAACAATGGCGTCACAGCATCTTCAGCACGCTCGAATTCCTTCCTCCCATGCGGCCTATCAGGACATGCCATTCAAGGTCGGACCAATGATAAGCGCCTATATGGTGAAACCTGGACCACACGCCACACGAAAGCAGGCTGTTCCATTTTGCTTACCGCTGTTCTATTTATTGTGCCCGTTACCGCATTGATGCGCGGCGCACTGGGGGTTGTTCACATCATTAAATTAAGGTGCGACCTATATGGGAGGAATCTTAAATACCAAAATCAAGACCTCAAAATATGGGTGCAACCAATATGCGATGGCGACCTGTATGCGAGTAAATACGGTATTTGAAGAGGACGAGTGTGGCCATTCTTTTGAATAGTTGGACCAGATGTTCAGCAGAATAGCAGTCTTATTTTTCAAATACACTGTGTTCTGTCACATGCTTCAATTTCTAAACAGCACTGAAGAATACCCCACTACCGAAACATGAAAAATATTTGCTCATCCATATTCACCAAGATTTTCACATGTGTAGACATAACAAACATGCTGATGAATAAAATGGCTTACAACAGAAAAAAAAAATACAGGTTAGCCAACCTAGAATACCAAAATTATTGTGCTGTGTGTAGTCAACAAACAAAATGTATGAGAACATGTACTATTTTTACTGCACAACACACTCAATACCACCCTATAACTATGTGAAATCACGAGAATTTGTTCACTGTTTCATCAGGACATGCACACACTGACGAATTCAGTTTTTTGCACAATCACAAGATGTTTGCGGACTGCATTAATGCAGCAAGCATACTATAAATGAGATTTTCCTGTTGCCATTAATCACAAAGCCTCATTTCCGTTATAAATCAGCGACATTCCATAGTTTGATTATTAAATCCGTAGTAATTATGGAAAATCTGTAATAGTTGGCAGCTCTGGAACTAATACGTTACTTCGGACACCAGCCACCAAAACAATGTTGCTCAGTGAGTTAGTTGTTCAACTTACCCTAGAGAGGATGTCTAGAACGTCTCCTGCCACCTCCATCTGAGACACACCCACTCCATCCAAGGCAAACTTCACAACGTGGAGGAGGATGAAGGAAAGTGCGAGGAACTCCAGAGTGAGACTGGCCGTGAAGAGGCGGGTGACAGGGTGTCGTTGTCGCGTCACTGCATACACTTGCAGTGGTAGTAGCACCACGTAGCATACAAAGAACACCAGGTATAGTTCCAAGGTGTCCTGCAAACACATCACGTTACACTTAAAACAATAGTCACATAAGACCAGTACGTGTCCAAGTACATGAGCATACACACAGTTTGATGGTTTGTACTGAGAAGTGTAAAGGTTGACAGTTAAATATTGAAGTTTTAGTTAGCAACAGACCAAGAAGATAAACTTCAAATATTTTCCTTTTTACGTATGGAACACAGTTGCATAATATACTTCTGTTTCAAGTAGTTCTACAAAACTCAACCATCATTTTCAGTTACAGTTCTCCAAAAATTTTAATTTTAAAGTATTTAATTTCTTTATTATGTTTGAGGATTTCAGCTTCAAATGGTTTCAGATCAGACAATTGTAAGAAGTACTTGTTAAAGATGTAAGCATTATAAAGTACAGAGACACTCAGAATGTTAGCATGTGATGAAGTGTACGTGCAGTGCTACTCTAGTTACAGTTGTGTTATTTCAACAGGTCATCTTACAATAGTAAACAGTGAACTTATGTTTCCTCCTACCAAATATGATTTAAAATCAGTACAATACAGCATTGAAAGTATTTTGTAGGGAATCAGTAAGCCTTCCAAGACTACATACAATGGTTCCACAAAATAGCATTTCTGCTACTGTTTGAGATTCTTCGTGCAAAGGCACTTCAACGTTACTTTTATTCGGCCAGCAAAAAATTTTTTTTGGAGTCTAATAGTACTTTTTACATATTTCATACTTTAAAAAAAACCTGAGAATACAGAGTCCTAATAAATCAAGAATATACTTAATGCAACTTGATAACACACATGTAGATCAAAACAAGAAACTCCCACATAGTCAGGCTCTATATATATATATTATGGGTTAGAATCTTAGATGAGGGAACAATACTTTTCCTTCTGTGCACATCAGCTAAAGTGCAGTTAAGAATGTTAATTTTGACTGAAAGAAAGACATTAAATATAAAATGGCTGGATTGTGGTAACAATATTGTAGAATAGATTATTCCAGTAAATTCCATTTCTGGTGAAATTAGTGTAGCCAGATTTCTGCTGTTCGGCATGACGTGTGCAGATAAACAACATTTATCCATCATTATTTGCTAAAGAATTAGGTTTTGTATAAAATCAGACTTGAGAGAATAAATAACTAGAGGCTAGAGGCTGTTGTTGCTGAATAATGATGTGTCTCTAAAACATATGTTGTACGTAAACTGCACTTTATAGATGACAAAATCTCCGCTTCAAGATATAGAACATTTATTCACTTCAATTGTAATATGTACACAATTTAATAGAAGTAGCTACTGTAAATTATTCTCTTGCATACCTACAGGAAAGTAAGTAAACTTAATCAGAATAAAATTTTGTATCTGCTGTCCAAAGATGAATATCCGTGTAGTAACTCAACTTGTGAGATTTTAAATGTTTGTTGCAATGGGAGTTTACAAACAGAATTTATTTGTTTATGGGCATACGCAACTGCTCATGTTTTGCTGATCAAACTTATATCGCATGACAAAGTACAAAAAAGAAAAAGAACAAAAAAACAATATAAAACATACAAAAAATCCTAGAGGATTCTATCTCTAGAATTCTTTGTTGTCTAATATAATAATTAATACAAAAGTAAAAAATAAAAAAATGACAAAATTCCTCTGGGAATTTTTTGTGTGATTTATATAGTTTCTTGTTCTTTTTAACACTCAGTCATTCAAACAGGTGTGTGGCAATACTAAAATATGTATTTGTAGTAAGTAGTCTTGGAAACTAACTTACTACACACATTCCTAGTGAACCAGTACATTTCACTGTTTGACCTTCCTAACAAAGTACAATGAAAGATATTTTCCACATATAGTAATATCTCAAAACAACAAAGTATTCTACTAAATCATACCTTTCGTTCAATTTTTTTTGACAAGATAACAAATGAAGATAAATTGAAGCATACTTTGGTAACTAAGTAATTAGGTAGAGTATGCTGTTGAGAGGGAGACATGACTGAACACTCAAATCTGATGAAAGCTCAAGTTTTTTTGTAACAGAAGATAAAGACTCCTACTCAAGGACAAACCAAAATTAACTTTGGTATTTCAGTAATATATAATGTCATTTGAATTATGAAACAGCTAGTGGTAACTGTGGGATGACTGTGGAAATGAAAACATGCCAAAAACACTTCTTTGAACCCCCAATGCAAGACTTGTTTAAAACTAACATGTCTAGAATAGACAATATTATTTTTATATTTTATGTAAAATCACTGTTTCTTTTGTAGATGAATCTTATCATTTCACAGTTTACAAACACGTTTTTCAATTCACAAATCATATTTACAATATGTTAACCATCTTGTCACACTCAAAATCAACAAAGTATATTATTGTCCCAGAGTTCATAACAATATCACTGAATAAACATGATAATACTTTTTGTTCATTCTACGGCAATATGAAAAATCTCAAAATATATAAACAAGTTTGGCCTAACCTATAAAATAGTCGACTTACATGATGCAAATGAATGAACATACCGTCCACCATAAAATATTAGATTTTACTGCATTTCACAAGATGCAACCAAAATGAAACTAGAGCAAATGCAGACTAATATATGTTAAACTAAGTTTCTTGTTCCTAAATCTCAAAATCTTTGAGTACAAATAATCGTGGATTGGCAGAGTACAAATCTTGGTAACTGGCCTAACAAGTTCACCAGTGGGTGTTTTTAATGTTACAACTCTTACTACACAATCACTCCCTGGGTGTATTTGATCAACTCTGGCGAGTTTCCATCTTAAAGGTGGTAAATTAGAGTCTTTCAACAATACTAAAGTGTCTTTTTCCAAATTGGGGTTAGGTGTGTTCCTCTTAAATCGTTCATTAAGAGTGTGCAAATACTCACAACTCCAACATTTCCAAATACATTGTTTAAGTTTTGTTATTAGTTGCCAACGATTTTCTAACAGATGTGACAGGTCTTGTTCTGGAAGGCCAAACAAAGGAGCACCAATCAAAAAATGACCTGGGGTGAGAACATCAAACTCTGCAGGATCATGAGACAGAGGGCCCAGTGGTCTTGAATTTAAAACTGCAAAGATTTCTCCTCAAAAGTGAGTACGTGTTCCCCCACAGTTCGTTTCATATGCAATTTGACAGACTTTACGGCTGCCTCCCATAGACCTCCGAATTGAGGGGCAGCTGGTGGACTGACGTGCCATACAATATGAAGCTCAACAATTTTCTCTTGCAATGTCTACCAGGCTTGTTCGTTGAACAGAGCTTGGTACACTTCTTTGATGTGTTGATTGGCGCCAATAAAGTTTGTGCCTTGGTCAGAATAGACATCGGATGGTGTTCCTCTCAGAGATACAAACCTACGAACGCAGTCAAATATGCATCTGTAGATAAGGCTGATACAGCCTCCAAGTGCACAGCCTTGCTCGACATACACACAAAAATATACAGGAAACTCTAGTTGATTGGGATCTTATGGGCTTTAGTAGGCTTCGACAAAAAAGGGCCAGCAAAATCTACACCAATCTTCAAAAAAGGCCTAACCTGTGAGAAGCTAACTGCTGCTTCCCATAAGTGGTTGCAGAGGCCAACTTAAAACACTGGATGCAACAATGTATACCTTATCTGATCAAATTTCTTGCACTTAATATCCAAAACTGCCGCTGAATAAGGGATTGAATAGCTTGAGGGCCAGCATGAAAATAGGTGAGATGATAGTATTTGACAATCAGTATAGACAGATGAGATTTTGCAGGCAGCAACAATGGATGTTTAGTTTCATCAGGTAATGCTGCATTTCGCAATCGTCCACCCACCCTGATGACTCCATGGGATCAATAAATGGATGCAAACTTCACAGACTTGATGTACTCTCGTTGTTCTTGAGAAGTAGTAAAGTTGTACTGCTTTAAGTGTTAACTCTAGTTCCTTACAGCTCAGAACCTTAGATTGGCAATGACTTTGTCTTGTGAAGGCACTCTTAGCTCTGAGTACCCACCCAGTTACTTGCTTAAGTTTTGAAAGGGAAGAAAAGGTTTCAACAGTTTCACCAAGTCATCTCTGCCCTCTTGAACTACCATTACTTGTCTTCGCACTGTTTTGTATTCTGGAAACTCCATTACCTCAGGCATATCAGACTTGTTCGTGAGCCAGTTCGTTTCCAAAGTTAGCAGCCAGTCAGGGCCATGGAACCTAAGATCATTCTCAACCAAAAGATCAGGAAATACCCCTCGAGAAGCCAAGTCTGCTGGGTTACATCTGGATGGCACATAACGCCATACACTTGATGGAACAATAGATTGAATTTCTGCTACACAGTTTGCCACAAACACTTTGAACTTGTGTGGTGAAGATCTTAGCCATGACAGTACAGTAGTAGAATCTGACCACATGTACAAAGTAAAGTTGACTGATTTGGTACTAAACAAACTACTTATAAACTGCCAAAACTGTGTTAGCAGCATAGCAGCTGATAATTCAAGCCTAGGCACAAATAAAGTTTTCAGAGGAGCAACCGTGGATTTTGCTATTACTAGATGAGTAGAAACAGCATTAAAGGTATCAACAAGTCTTACATATATTACAGCAGCATATACCATTTCAGAGGCGTCACAAAAACCATGAAACTGAATAGTGTGACCTTCACTAAGATTTATATACATTGGAATTCACACCTCAGAAAGTGAAGTTAATGAAGTTCGGAAATGGATCTACTGATCTACTTACTAATGTTTAATTTCTTCGGTAACTGGCTGATCCCATTCTAAACCTAATGTCCACAAAGTTTGCAACAAGATCTTAACCCACACGACAGGTGCCACCCAACCACAGGGGTAAAAAAGCCTGGCAATAGTTGACAAAATGCCTCGTTTAGTAATAGACAGCTGGGGTACATTGACATGATAAGTAAACTCGTCAGTTGTGGGACACCAATGAACCCCTAAAACCGTAAATGCTGGGCTTATGTCTTGGTCAAAGCTTCTAAGAACTTCAAGTTGGTCAACTGGCAAATCATCCAAGAGAATAGAAATATTGGAGGACCACTTTCTGAGCTTAAAACCCCCTCATGCTAACAACAATTGAAGCTCTGACTTCAGTTGTAATGCCTCTTTTATGGAATTTGCCCCAGTAACAAAATCATTAACATAAACGTCTCTTAATAATACTTGTGATGCTTGAGAATATTGATGCGCTTCATCTAGAGCTAACTGTTGTAAAGTTCTCAAAGCCTGGTAAGGCGAAGATGCTAGACCATATGTGACAGTGTTCAATTGGTAAACACCCACATTTTCTTCTTGAAAGTTATGCCATAATATACACTGGTATTTATGATCGTCTGGGTAAATTTGGATCTGTCTGTACATTTTGCATATGTCTGCAGTAAAAACAAAAGGCATGGTTTGAAAGTTTAGAATTACATATATCAACAATGTCATGCTGAAGTTTAGGACCAGTGTAGAGTGACTCGTTTAATGAAACACCCGTTGAAGTTCTTGAGGACTCATCAAAGACCCACACAGTTTGGTGGTTGAACTGCTTTCCTTGAGTACTGCATGGTGAGGAATCACATTGGTAACTTCATAATTTTTGAATTAGTCTGATTTAATCACACATGACTGATAAGATAGCTGTTGAACACTTGCAACATATGACATGTGACCTAAGTCCTCATATTCCTTCAAGAACAATCTGTACTCTGCAGCTAGCAATTGGTAATTTTTCCAGCCGTTTCTCTAGGTTCTCCAGTCTAAACATTGCTTGTGGTAGTGAATCTCCAGTGTTTTGTTTTTCTCGCCGGAAAGGAAGTCGAAGCATGTATCTTCCTTCTGCTGTATGTGAATGTGTAGCAAGGAAGTGCTCTTCACATCGTATATCATCTTCTGACATCACATTAGATGATGGAACTTCTTCACATTCCCAAAACCTTTGTAGCTGTTCATCCAAATTATCTACTCTAATCAACATTGACACTGGTGAATTCAGGAGTGGTTCATATTTGACCTTGCCATTAACTATCCAAACAAACTCTGAGTGAAAGGCACTGGGCTCGCCTGATATTTTAGTGCCAATCATTACTTCACTAATAATGTCAGCTGACAAAAGCATGTCAATTTGTCCAGGTGTGTCAAACGTCGGATCTGCCAACTTTAAATCCTTAAGATGTTTAACTGAACTTGATGCCATTTTCGAACATGGCATAGGATGTGTTATTTCATTTAAAATGGTTGCTTTAGTGTCAAAAAGAATGTTATCCGAATCCACAGGTTTAATGAAACAGTGTGTAACACCCTTTGAGCCAGGCACAGGAGTTTGTCCAACACCAGCAATTTCTACACTCTCACGGTAGCGCTTCAAACCTAATCGTTGTACACAATTCTCTGTTATAAATGAAATTTGTGATGCACCGTCCAGGAGGGCTCTCACAACCTCGAACTGTCCACAATGATCTCTCACATGAATAAGTGCAGTTGACAGCAAAACACTGGTTAGTTGACTCTGTGTCTCAATAGATAAGTGCTACTCACAGCTGGTAAATGAAGAATTTTTTAACATGAATAGCGGCAGTAAATCTCAAATTTTTGTACTTTCTTTACAATAACAACCAAATGACTTCACAATTTTAATTTGTAAGTGGTAGGTTACATATAAGTGGTAGGTTACTTACAAGTTTTCGAGGCTCATCTTTCAGGCAACTGATAAGGTAGCTTTTGTACATTATTGAGACATGGAGTCTCTATGCACAATGGACTGAAAAAGTTCTGCAAAAGAAGCCCATCCTGCCCTATTACATGAGAATGAAGACAACGGTAGAGGTGGCAATACTGCACGTGCCGATGTGTCTGGTAACACTACTTGAGATGCTCTAACAGTACATCCATTATGAGCTATCCTAAGTTGCCTAAAAATGCATTCAAAATTTGTGAACACCTCTTATAACTCCTCAATTTTTCTTATCTCAACCTTGGGCGGCACTGCACACAGAGGAAAATAATTTGCTAAAAACTCATCCTTTTTCACTGCAAGTTCCTCAAAAGCTATCACAAATTCTTCTAGTTTGCTGGGGTCACCATCAACTTCATTAAAAGTGGCATGAACTTCTTCCAATTTTGTTACTAAGTAATCGAGCACTATGAGTTGCAAGTCTGCTGTTGCAGCTGCCATGATTAATTTTCCATTTAGACACATTTGATTACAACATACGATACAATTAATATCTCTATCCGGCCCAGAGGATCAATGTTTCTTTTGTAGATGAATCTAATATAATTTCACAGTTTACAAACACGTTTTTCAATACATAAATCATATTTACAATATGTTAACTACCTTGTCACACTCAAAATCAACAAAGTATGTTTTTGTCCCAGAGTTCATAGCAATATCACAGAATAAATAATGATACAGTAGAAGATCAATAAAGCGCTCATGTCGGGAGACTTACATCTAACCCGCGCTATAGCCTATGCAAGCCGTACCGAGATAGACCAGAAAGAACAAAAAAATTTTTTCAATAAAGTGTTATTTAGTGCTGCAATGTTCTTATTTGCCACCGCATCACGTTAAACTTTCATCCTTTATAAGTCGGCCCGTCTTATCCGCGGTATTTCGTTCCAGGAAACCCTGGATAACGAAAACCGCATATATTCAAGACAAAAACCACTACATACAATTAATAAAAAAAATTTTAACCACTAATCTCAAATTCTACTATATTTGTGCGAGGTACAGATATTTAATACGTTCATAAAGTGTCCCACGACATGTAAATATCGTAAAAATTACATGTAGCGTGTGCATTGCGGCGCAAGTTAGACACAGCGGCAGCCACACTGCGAGCTGTCGCGGAATGCGGTGACTTGGTAACAGCGCACGCGAGCCAGGTGGTCGGCTACGTTACAACACAGCACGGACCTGATCCGCCGCGCTATCTCTCCACCCACCCTACACTGCCAAGGACATGCGCTGGGCAGACAGTGTATGTCTCCACAAGCGTTGATAGAATGGCATCTGATAACACTATTTCTTGAGTGTAATGCATACTTTATCTTTGTCAACTACATAAAACAACAGTGGAACAAGCACAATTACGACTACATGGGCGTGAATATTTTGCATTTGTCTGTAAAATATTTCTTGCTTGTATGACGTGCATATCAATTACAGAAAATAATCTGATCATAAACATAAAATATTTTGACCAGAATTAACGATGTCAGCAGTTTCGTTTTTAATACGGCATCACTGATTATACTAAAATAGACTTGCGCTGTTTTTTTTCCACACATCACAGCAAAATTTAACTCCACTGGTAAATATGGTTAAGGACAAAGTTTTACCTGTTTCCGTTTTAATACAGTGCCACTGATTGCAATTAAATTAACTTAGCTAGATTTTTTTTTGCAGTTTTCGGTGCAGTACTAACACTTGATCCTATCTGTCGTGCTTTATTTCGAGACTTACAAATGGCACACTCGTATTTTCCCCGTACCTGCGGCCAATTTCAACATATATGTCTTTGATTAAATGTAGCCTTTTTATTTTGTCAGTCAAAGTAAGAATTTTGCGATATTCTCTTCGGTTTAGAAGTACCTATCACTACAGTCTTTCTTTTTAGGGAACATTACGCTGCAGGCCACGGAATCGTGTATAATTGCAAACAGTAGAGGTGCTTCAGGTCCGTGTAATACGTTCAGGCGGGCTGCAAGCGGACAAACAAGACAACGTAATTAAATACATGCTTGTGTTCTGCGAGGAAGCAGTTTGCGGGCAGGCTACAGGCGACGCAGCCCGCGGGAGATATCAAATCATTTAGATTTGGAAGTGCGCGGCAAGCGATAAGATCTACGCAAGTGAAGCACCACCGCCCGCACATTCGACACTGCATTGCTTCCTTGCCCCTGCCGCCCGCACCACCCGCTGACCGCTGGTAAACAAACATACCGCGCGCACCAAGCACATTGCGTAACGGAGCAGATAACAATGGCTGACAACACGAAACTAGCTGCTCTCTCGTACACGAGTGGCACGCTAGTAGTTTGTACGGCAAACTATGTGCACGCGTGCGAAAATACGAATTCTTAAGAATTTCATGATTATATTTTACGTTTTTTCCCCTCGTTTTCCAAACACGGTTGGTGAAAACCGCAGATACGAAGACCGCGGATAAGGTGGGCTGACTGTAATACAGTACTCCAGTTTAACTGTTATACTGCTGTAGTTTATGTTATGTCGATAATGTTTAACTTGTCTTTCACAGAATAAGCCTTTCTTTTCTGCAACATTGCACCACATAAAAAACTGAACTGATCGCAATAAATTCTTGTTGGCAGCTACTACTCTGTCGTCAGCTGTGACTATCACTTCCCACCCACGTAGCGGCTGGGAATTCTCTAGTGCCAGTTTCTGCCCTTTCCCCCTTCCAAGCAATACTTTCCCCTCCACTCCTACCACCCCTAACAAGAGGCCTTCCGCACCGATGCACAGCGAGATGTCAAGACTCCTGGCGACTAATAAACACATCCGGCCTGTCAAACTTTGAACACATGCATTACCGCTTCCTGTCCGCTGCCTTTTGTCCTTCTCCGCCCCCCCCCCCCCTCGTTTGACCGGCATAACAAATGTCACTTTGAAGTACATAGTAGGATTGTGAAGTTTCTGGTACATTAGCTTGGGAAACATGAATTAGCCAGCGATATATACTGAATGTGCGGTTTATCGAAGCACTGTATCCCGAGCGTCTACTGTAATACTTTTTCTTTATTCTATGACAATATCAAAAATCTCAAAGCACATAAACAAGTTAGGCCTAACCTATAAAATAGTCAACTTACACGATGTTAATGAATGAACAATCACTTTTTCTTCATACCCATTATTTTGTGATTTTCTCAGAGTATGTAACAATTGTAGTGTTGGTGTCTTTGTTTGTTTAAATAATTTTAGTAGTTTAATGTTTATAATTCTTTTCCAAATAGTTTTGCACGGTTACCTAAATTAAGAACATAATTTTAGGTAATATTTTGGATTTTTAGGGTTCGTTTAAACATTGTTCATTAGAGATTGTGTTTTCAGAAGCTTATAGA
>PNEQ01034212.1:15585-75836 GCA_003012365.1 Medauroidea extradentata
TTTTTTTTTTTTTTTTTTTTTTTTTTTTTTTTTTTTTTTTTTTTTTTTTTTTTTTTTTTTTTTTTTTTTTTTTTTTTTTTTTTTTTTTTTTTTTTTTTTTTTTTTTTTTTTTTTTTTTTTTTTTTTGTTTTGATTTTGTTGAAATGGCCATCTCCAGGTCACGCAATGTTCTCATTGGACAGTGGTCTGTAACGTGTCTCTGTCAGTCCTTGAAAAACGTTTCATGTACTTTGTGGTCCTAGTAATTTATTTAAGATCAGCGGTCATTGCAGCAACAAGTCATGACCAATTAAATATGAGCAAATGTAGCCTGCACTGACATAGCCAGCAGTCTCAAAACTTATTTAGTTTCTTTCGGACTCAATTTAAAATTTATGTAAATTTTTTTCCACCAGTACAGAAGTCACTAGAGCAGGGGTACGTCTTTGCTCCCTCATTTTAATTTAAAGCCAAAAGAAACTGTCGTACAAACTGTTTTCTAAAACTTAAGATCTCTGGTCGCCATCATCGTGTAAAGACATGACAGAAGTGCAAAATTATGTTGTAAGCTTTATCTAGGCCTATGTAAATAAATATACAATCTCTAGAATTTTATCCTATCTCATCACCTAGTGCATGAGATAGTCAGTGCGAAATATGAACTAGTGTTACTAGTGTTGATTTGTGATAAAGCAGTCAAATGTAACAAATATTGTCCCTTTCGCATCAGAAACTAAAACAGTATTACTAGTAATAAAAAACAAATCCATTGGCTTAGCCTGCAGTTTGTGTCATATTCTGTATTGTGGGGATGAAATGAAACAGTTTATACTCTCTACATAGTTTAATGTTACTTTGTACAAAAATATCTATTCTGCTTAAATTTTGTAGTAAATGTCTTTCTACATGAAAAATGTATTTCACACAGAAAAATTTTATTATGATAAAATTTACAAATATTTTAAATGCACAGTTTTTTGAAAAACCTTCACCCTGAAATTATATCCAGCACAATATTGTGCCAAACATGTGAACAAACATGTCCTGCCAGTATGCAATTTTCCATCCTACCATCAAAATGTGTCTGTAGAAATAATTATCTTCTTCACTCATTTATTCTTAATTTTGTTTAGCTCTATACAAGTAGTCAATTATTCTGAGGTTCATAACTATGTGTTAATTTTTGTTTTGTTTTCAAGAGATTTTTTTTGTGTTCAGTGATTATTGTTAGAGGCATGAAGTTTTCGCAAAAAGATTTTTGCCCCACTTAGTGCACACCTGCAGCTTTGCTTTGTTGTCAATGATTGGTCGTTTTAACTCCCATTACATTTGGTGGGCAGGAAACCTAACTGAAGAGTACATAAGTTGTATGCCAACACTGGAAGCAGACATGCACAGCATAACAAAGGCGAGATTACTGACGGAAGAGAACAAAAGAAAGCTTCAGAAAAATGAACGAGTTGGACACCGCATGACAAAAAAAAGGGAAGATTAAGCACAGACCATGACCATACAGCAAAGGTTACACAGCAAGAACGAAAATGTATGACAGAACAATTGCAGGAAACCAAGGCATTTCTCGAAACAGTGTACAGTATTAGGTGTTTCAACTGTCGTAAATTGGGAAATTACTCAAGATACTGCAGGAGCGGGAGAAGGGAGGGATCATTGCAGGAGAAGAAACCCATTAATGCTAGTGGTAGAGTGGTTAAAGATACAACAACGATCACAAAAGTGTACCTGGAAAATGGAAATTGTGGTGAGTGGTTGTTGGATTCATGTGTTTCGCATCATGTGTATCCATCATGAAACGTTTCTGCTCTTGTTTACTAAGGAAAACTGCAAACATCTCCACTGCATGTATAAATTAAAATGCCACGGCTGTAACTCGGTCCCATCTAGCAAGAAGACTCTCTCTGTCAGGGTATCCATGGGATAAAGTATATGTAGGCTGATATGTTTTAGTTAGGTACACGAGATGCTGACGTATGGTTGTTAGAGAAACAATAAGAAACTTCACAATTCACTTATCTGGTATAGATTCTCTTCCCCGACGTCCAATCTTCCCACAATGCACTTCATAATGAAAATAAGAAAAAATTTTTAAAAATTTCCGTTTCACTTTAATTCCAACGACATAACAACCCAGTTAAAACAAGTTACTCCTTTTCTTGAACATATTATTATCCTCTCACCAGGGGAAGGCAACTGTTATAGGAAGAATCGTTACCAAGTTTTTTCAAATTGTTCTTATAATTCCATCCGCTAGATGGCAGGCAGCTACTGTCATGGCGGCAGGATGTTGATTTAAATTCCGGAAGGAGGCAGGCAGCCATTATGTTTTGTTTCAAACGTGGATTGTCAAGGTATTTTCTGTTAAATTAATATTCTCCTGTTAAGCCTTAGGGATCAGGTACAGGAGGGCAGTACCTGCCACAAGCGACAGAGGTATCTAAAACATGTTAAATTAATATTGAATAGCCATGCTATGGCGCAGACACGAAAATATTGTGCTCCAGGTTGTGTAGATGCACACAGCGCATGCCATCGTTTTCCTAAACAGTCTGACGACATATATAATATTTGGTTAGAGCGAATTGCAAATCTAAAATTGTGTGGTTAAATCGACTGTTAGAAAAAGATACAGAGTTTGTGGGAAAAACTTCATTGAATATTGCATGAATCCTGGTTCAAGCCATCTGAAGATATATTTTTTACCATCATTGCATCTGCCAGGTAAGTTCGCAGCCTGAAAAATGACCTAGTGAGTAAATATCAAGAGTAACTACTCATCGTATACTGGTCAAACTATTGACTTTAGAGGCACATTTTATTAGTGAAAAATGTTTCTAAAGACGTAAAAAGAAGTACGTAAAGAATGTTTTGGTTTACCAAGTTTGAAATTTTCCGATTTTCGTTACGTTTCGCTAGGTTACTTTGGGTTAGTTGAGGTTAGTTATGCTAAATTAGGTTATTTTATTCTCCAGTTTTCCATTTTCAGTTAGGTTAGGTAAGGTTAGGTTACTTACCTAACCTCACCTAAGGTTATCTAACTTGATCTAACCTAACGGAAAACTGGAGGGTAAAATAACATAATATAACCAAAACTAACATAAACTAACCAAACAAACAAAACAAAAATCTGAAAAACTCAAAGTTGTAAACCCGCAATTTTCTTTATGTAGCCTACGACTTCTTCTTGCGTCGATAAAAACTATTTTCATTAATATAGCTACTATGCCGGTATGTGATGAGTATTTTTGCTTATAGCATTGTGAACTGGAGTCGTCATCTTTGATTTACAGTGTTTTAAGAAATACTTGTAATTTACAGGTTTTAATAAGGTGGGAGGTCCTGAAAATTCATTCTTGTATCCTCCAGATGTAGCTGCCAGATTGGAAGAGCAAAGAAGATGTGAAGGTATGTTTTAATTTTAACATGTTTAATGGTACGAGTTCAGTCAAGTTATGAAATTTTTTCTGGCTTACTTTATTTGCAATATGTATGCTGAAGGCGCATGTTCGATTCACACACATTTTATAAACTGATGACCTGCACCATACATTTTCATTATTTGATTCTAATTCCGAGTTCCGAGAGTTAGGCCTGCTTAGATTTTTCTTGCACACTAATGGGTTGAGTTGCTCTTTTTATTTCACTTCTTATTTAGCAAACAATACATTTCATTCCATTAACTCATTTACATGATTTAATCTTCAGTATTCTTTCCAATGTTATCTCATGCAACCATTACTGCTATTATGATTCATTATATTTATTTATAGAATCATACAGGGAGGAGGTTAAACTGCCAATCTGCCCTCCCTGGGCGTGCTTTTGCTAAGCCAAGTTGAACTTAACATACCTAAAGTGTATTTGTTGAAAATGTGCATCGTTGCGACATCTGCAAGTCATTACAAATTTCTTTTGGTGCTGCTCATAATGTTGTTTCTTTATTAATACTCTAATTACTGTACTGTTAACTAAAGCATAGTACAGAGGAAGAGGGCCTGATAGTGAAAATATTCAGGTGATGAGCAGAGCAGGGTAGTCAGTCTTTGCATAGGTTGTCTGTGAAGGAGTGGAATTTACTTCCGGAGGAGTTGGTGATGGTGGTGGGGGCTGGAAAGTTTAGGAGGGTATTGGTAGATGATTTAGGGGCAGTTTAATGTTTCATATAAATCAGTATGAATTAGTAAAAATTACTTACATCATCCTGAATAAACTTTATGTGAGTACGTATCGTTGATTTCAATTTATAATGGTGGGTTATTTATGTTTTCTGCAAGTGCAAGGCACTTAAGGCAAAGAATATATTTTAGTAAAGTACTGGTAAGTGTTGCAATGTACACAAATTTGCTTTGGTTATAATTTTGGTGACCTAACCAAATGCAGAGACTCATTTCCTGAAAGCTTAGCGACTTTTCAATGCCATGGTCCAGTTTGGGATGACGTCAACTTGCCAGTTGATTGGGGCGTCAAAGGAAGTACCTGCAAACGTTTGAAAACATACGGCAAAGCTACTCACATACATTCTGTATTTTTTGCTAACAGTTCACATCCATACAGTACAGTGTATATAGTCTGATGTAGCGCACCTCATGTATAGCACGTGCACCACAATTTTTGCAACAATTTTAAAATAATTTTCATAGTGAAAGTAACAGAAAATTTTAAGTAGCTTGATATCGTATGCGAAAAGATTTTGGCGAATGGTTTGTTATCTACAGTGAAATTAGAAAAACAAAAATAATGAGGTTTTTGTCTGTTAGAAACACTGGCCACAGTCAACTTGTAGCCGCAGTATTGATGAGCATGCAATAGTGTGCGCCTTATGTAGGATGTATGTGGGAATTATGTGTTGTTTATGCACTCAATGTACAAGGGCAATGATGTACAGGCAGCAATGCCTGATGCGTGTAAGGTAGGGACGTTAGTGAACGTGACTCTGTAACTGCTTATCCAGGCAGAAGGAAAAGACATTGAGGACAGATAAAAATAATCCCTCCTTGTTTCTCATATGTTGTATATGCGTGTATGTAAGAGTGCAGAGTGGAATTGGTAGTGCAGGCAGCTCAGTGAAGTAGTAAATTCTTACTAATTATTGATTAAAGTGTGATGAGTAGGGCCGGGTATTTTTCACGAAAAGATATTTGCAGCAATTTGTTTCAGTGTCTTACATGCGCACCTGCAGCTCTGCTTTGTGGCCAGTGATGGCTGCCTTAACATACAACGTCTGGAGGTTAAACCCGCAAATCACAGACGTGATGTATCACAGTTAACCATGTACTGATTGGCACAGTCAAATGAATAATGACTCTGCACAAAAACACTCTGCAAATAATCATGAAGTTGAGGTGCAGGTGTGCATGTAAGACACCTGAAAAAAGTGGGGCAAAAATATTTTCGCGGAAACTACCGGGACCTAGTGATAACTGTTTTAAGAAAGAGGTTTATTTAAACAACTCTTGCTGAAACTCCACGCCATCTCAATCTTCTGGGTGTTGTTTTGTTGTTTCCTCTCCTTCTATACCCTCCCTTAGTTAGGTGATAATGTAATCCTCCCCATTTTCCCTCTGCTTTCACAATTCTGTTCATCCTGACCAGTCTTTCAACTCTCCTTCTATTCTTCAATGTACTCCATCCCATTTACTTCATCATTACAGATAGGCTATTATTACTTTCCTCCTCTCCATCCTGCCCCTGTCTGCTTCACCTACCCTTCACCCATCTCGCCACCCTTCTCTGCACCTTTTCCACGTACTGCCTAACGAGTAGAAGTACAGAAAATTGTTGGGTAGGTTACAGTTGTTATATATATAGGTACATAATAATGTAGGGCAGGGTACAGTTGGATAGATGTACAGAAATTGTACGGTATGACAGCAAAAAAATGTTGTGGCAGGGTCATGACAGAGGTACGGAAACTTTTAGGGTAATCGCAAAATAATGTAGGATAGTAGCAAAGTGTGGCAGTGACACAAAAAAGTGTCAGGTGTGTTCAAAACTGCGGATCAGGGACAAAAATTCATGGAGCAGTAAAGGGGGAATTAGAAAATTTATGGTATCTTGGAGCCATTTAGAGCAGTTTTATAGTCTTGACAGCTGTAAAAAAAAATGACACCAGAACATGTTCATGCCTGACGTGAGCATGTGAAGCCTGAGCGCATAAAAAATATGAAAGTTCAAAACTGTCCTCAGGTGTTCAGTCAACGTGTTTCATCTGTAATGAGGATGTTTGGTAGGCTACAGGGGGTAAATGAAAGAGTGTAGGATGTGTGCATGTGTGGGGTGCATGTATGAATGGGGTGTGTGCTAGCATGCATGTGCATGCACTTGTGTATGTATATAATATTATTTTTAAGTGAGCGCAATGCTGCTATTAAATGCATTAGCTTACGTGTACTTCGATACTTTTAAAAGGTTATCTGTACATTTCACTGATATAAAGACTGAAAAATGTTTATAATCTCTCGAATTTACTTATAACTTATTTCTCAAACATTGGCTGTGGGTGGCAAGAACAGTCAAATTACGTTTGTGATTATTTGCTGTATTTTGTCAAATTATTAAATGGTTGTGCACAAGACCTCAACTTTTACATATACTGACAGTTTCATTTATTACACAGGTAAAAGTGTATTTTGGCCCATGGCCCTCTTTATGAACTAACGAAAATAATTAAAACTGCACTTTTCTGGTTAAGTGCATGTAAAATATTTTATTTTTATATGAATTAAAACAACTTTTAAGCGTTCCTATAACATTGGCAAGTCTGTAAATGAAATTAAATGAAACAGACGTGCCTGTAAGAAATATTTTTTTTTAGCGGCTGTACACCAATGTTAAACATGAAAAAGGCAGTTAATGTAAAAAGCCATGTAATTCAACTCATCACGCCCAAGGATGTGCACAGTATATACATGTTAAATTTTATTTGGAGTGTTGCAGTCACTGTTGAACTTGTATACATTCCACCACTGACATTTCCTTTGGCTCGATGGATCCATTTGTCTGTTTTTTCACTAAACTGAAAATTGTAAGGAAGTAAGTTGTAATACCCAAAAACTCACAATTTTAAGGGTTGAGCAAAATTTGGTTAAAATGAAGCGATAACGAACAGTATAAACTTTCATGTTTGAGTTTCAGTAAGAAAATTGTTTGGTGATAATCTAATGAAACAAAAATACTCTACTTTCATGAATATTTGAGTTCTTATCAATTGTTCATATAATTTACTAACAACTTCAGCTTTAAAATGTTCATAGGCTTCTGTTGTAAAGTTATTTTTCAATGCCTGCATAACAGGAATATTTCAAAACTACTGTTACACTGTAAGACCACTAATAATACAACACAAAATAG
The DNA here is from genome assembly GCA_003012365.1 of Medauroidea extradentata. Classification (NCBI taxonomy): domain Eukaryota; kingdom Metazoa; phylum Arthropoda; class Insecta; order Phasmatodea; family Phasmatidae; genus Medauroidea; species Medauroidea extradentata. Next base: position 22,930 of record PNEQ01034212.1, read on the forward strand.
CTGATAAAGTGCCCCACCGAGTTGAATAAATACAGAATGAAATCATTTTCACCATTATAAAATGCTTGTTTAACTTTCATTGGGGTCAAACTCTTACAAAATTAGTTTTCATTTTCATTTCAATTTCGTGAATTGACATAGACCTATTTATCACTTTCGTTTCATTAAACAAAAAGCCACATTCGCACAACCCTAATAACTTTTCTCCACATTATTTTATAGACTGTACTTCTTCACAAGCAACCAATGTCTATGTGAGACGACGCTGTTACATAAGTAAGTTGCACCAGTACCATATTTTACAAGGTCGGTACGAAAAGTAGTCTGTTAGGTTTTCTAGGTTATTTGACCAGAATGTACAATCATCAAAGGTTCATCAGATTGTGATCAGACAGATAAAAGCATTTGCCATAAATCCTCATCACAGCGACAACTGTGAATGGCAACAAAATCTGGCTTTCTGTAAGATTTCTGTTATATCCAGACAATTTTACACATATTTTAAAGAGATTGTGAACATAAAAGTTACATTTGTGGGTTGCATGTTGATTTTGTGTAGATCTGTGTTCATATTCTTCACAGTGTGTTTCAGCAAAGGTAACAGATTGTAGCATGCTTCAATTACAGGGGATTGTGTAGCAGTAACAAAGAGTATTGCGTCACAAACTTTAATCATGTTCTTTCCATCTTTACAGGTAAAACAAACTGCTCTGTTATAGCAAAGGCAACAAACACTGCAGACCTGATTTTATTTATGGATATGCTGTTTGACAGCGTAAGCGGTAACTGTGTGAAAGCCAAAAATGGGAAACATTTAAGGTGTGCAATTTCTAGTACGTCGAGTCGTATTGGGTTTTGGAATGAAGCTGTTCAAGGTATGAAGTCATTCCAGTTTGTGGACAGTAAAGGGAAAACAAGTAGGCCTCCTTCTGTAAAAAAACTGGCTACACACAATACAAGGCTTAAAAGGAGCAACCTTCAGAAAGAAGGGATTTAAATTTTTTTTCTGAGAGCGTTGAACTAAGGCCCCGTGGAGAATTTTTTGGCAACATTCGCAGTCATTGAGTGCACAACACCTTGCCATCCTGCACATCATTTACCTCATCATTTAAAACATTCTTGGTGAATAACTTTACTTCACCACACTCTGTGGGTTCTAATTGTTTCAAGGATAACTGTTAGGGCTCGCTTGATACATTGCATGTTTTTCTTGAAGAAGAAGTACCACAAGTTCTTTAGTCTTCTGATTCGAGTGTAAGTGTGGACGTGGTTGATGTTCTTTGCACTGAAGAAGATGATCCTAATGGTCCGGAAAATTACATGAACCCATTGTCAGCTAGCACTAAAGTGTACATTAGTGGGTAGCATTAAGGTATCCAAACACATGTTTTAGTAGGAACTGTGTCATTGCATCTGATTGCATTTCACAAAGCATTTGCCTTCGATTTGTCACATGCGACAATTAAAAAACATTCTGATTATTCGTATCTTAAAGAAAATTGACAACTGTTTTCACATGTAAGAACCATGATTTGTTTAAGTTTGTGATGGATTTACTTGTCAAATTATTTGTACACTCATGGTGCAAGTCCATTAATCGCATATTAGGTGAAAGAATTACTCACAGTGCAGATTTTTTTGACAGCATTAAGGGCGTGGTTCACCTCAGTTTTTGCTCTATTTATTTTATTTTTATATTTGTACCACATATTTTTTTCTTATTTTAGACATAAATTGTGATGAAATCTTCCTCTTAGGAAATTTATGTATATCTCATAGTTTTTGCATAATGAGTTGTAAATGTCAAAATTTGCACTTTACGGTTTTAAGTACTCTACTAAAACCAACTGATATACCAAACTGAAAAAAATGCACAGTGTATAACAATGTTGTAGGCTATGATTTGACATATATAAAAACAAAAAAAATTATTTAATAAAAAATGCTGAATTTTGAAATTAAAATTTTAAAATTTCAACAATTTTTTAACAAATACAAAAATATATATTTTTTTGTTTTAAATGTGTCAAATCATAGCCTACAACATTGTTAAACGCTGTGAATTTTTTCAGTTTGGTAGATCAGTTGGTTTTAGTGGCGTAAATAAAACCATAAAGTGCAAATTTTGACATTTACGACTCATTATGCAAAAACTATGAGAGATACACAAATTTCCTAAGAGGAAGATTTAATTACAATTTATGCCTAAAATAAGAAAAAAATATGTGGTACAAACATAAAAATAAAAAAATACAGTGAAAACTGAGGTGAACGCAACCTTTAAGTAGGCTGCATGTCTGAAATTTAAAAATTTTATAAAAAATAAAACTAAACTCAAACTCACAAGATCTACTGATATTTGAAAGATTTTAACTTTTATTTTACAGTGAGTTGGTTCTGTTGTGATTTTTGTTCTCTTAGATGTTCTGTTGTAATCAGAGATCAGGCTGTAGAGTATGTTTATTAACCTGACTTGTAATTTTGTCTGATGAATATGTTGTATCCAAACTAGTTAAATAAGTGTACGCTTACTAGCAACGTGTTCATTCCATTTTAAAGAACGTACAGACCAGAAATATTACTCATACATGGTGTAGTCAGTGGACAAGTACAGTACCTGAAAGAGTTGTAAGAAACACATTGCCTTGAAATGTTACTAGCAATTTGTACAAAATGCATATTTCTTGAAAGAGTAGTGTCTGCAAATGGAAACATTTGTTATGTTAAATTATGTACATTGAAGTGAAAAATGTGTACTTAATTGTGAAGTTATGAAATGTAATTTTGTCGGCACTTTCCAACTTCATACAACAGGTTGACACTTATGTTATTTTGAAATCTGTAAATTGGAATTTTTCAGTGTATGTGTAATAGGACACTCAATTTTGGTTTTTAGATGGTTTCTGAACAAACTAGTGTACCCTAAACTATTACCCGACTCCACATTTTTTTACAGTAGGCTTACCAATTAAATGTCCCTTGGCATATAAAGTCTAACAACTACAGTACAAACCGAGCAATGCAGAATACTGTGATATAACTACAAACACACCAACAAAGCAGTTCAAACAAGCCATAATCAATTCAAGCATAAACCCTCAGGGTAAACTATTTGCTGTACACATTCAGCCTCTCTCAAACTTAACATTTGACTCGTGTTACAACACCTACCACCCTTGGACAATAGTGCGGAACAAAGACACTGGTAACTATTGTAGCCATATGAACACAACCCCCAGGCCTTGACTTACAATTACGTTGGCACATTTTCAAATTTTGACTGCTAGGTGTACTAGTTCCCAAACTTCGCTTACCGTCTATCAAACTATACTCTATCCAGTCTAAGGTTGCAGCACAAAAATATTTGCTAACGAAATAAATCAAAGTATTTTAATTTTATTTCGATTCCTCGCATTGTGATTGTGCCTAATACAGTTACCTTATATTTTTCCCAATATTTCAAAAGAAATGTATGCTGTACAAAAAATTTACTGTCATTCACTTGCATGAATTAGCTGCAACCTTAGAATGGATGGAGTATAGATTGCAGGATACCACCATTCTCCAACCGAGGAAGCTGCCTCAGCCAGTCAATCACATGAATATAATTGTTGTACATTTATCATCAGTACAAGACATTTTTGTCTACATACCTATTGTTGACAAATAAAAATTGTTAGTTTTTGTCAACATGATTAGTTTCAATCTACTCAGTATTACTTTCTGGCATTTAATGAGGACATTGTGTATATTGGCTCATGCTACAACAGAACCAAAGCTTATCAGAACGTTCCAATTTGATGGTCGTTACTACGGTTTTACTAGGTTTTTGAAGATACTGCTTGCTCTCAAAGTGTTTGAAGCATATACAGTAGGTACCAATACATTTCTCTTCCACATACAGTAATAGAAAGTAGTGCACAGCAGAAACTAAATGGCCAAATGTTTTGAAATAGGTATAATTTCTTGTTGTTTTTTTATGACTTCAGAAATGATGATAATGCCATTTACCTGGAGCACTTAATTAATTTTAACTACACATACATCAACTCAGCGCAAAGGTATTGTATTGCACGTCATGTGTAACTCTTAAATATATGGTAGATATACAAAATTTGTGTGTTTACTGGAAACTTTGTTTTCTCTGATTTTATAATGACATATATTCTGTGTGCTTTCAAACCATTTGAACAAACCAAAAATGTTGACTAAGCACTGTGAGAGTTGTCTGTATTTTCAGCATTTAATTGTAACAAGTGCTGTGACCAACTTCCACAGAATGCAAGCAACGCTTGCTCTTATATAAAGGGCTGTGTCATTTAAGTTGTTACTACAGTGCAAATTGATTACTGCAAATATAGAATTTGAAACATTTGTAATCATGAGTGTTACGTCGTATATTTACTTTCAGTTTATATATATATATATACATATATATATATATATATATATATATATATATATGCATGCAGATTGAAGTTCTGTGATTGAGAGTAGCATTTTATGAGCGCTTTAAGAATTATTTTAAAACATCATGCAGTGAGAAATACACTGCTACAGTTGAGGCACATTTGTATTCATTGCGAGATGTTGCAGTGATGGAATATCAAGTAACTTGCACAATTTCTGTACATCAATTTTTTTTTATGGAAAGTCACTTTTTTCCTGTGTAGGGTAAAAACTTCAGTATTAGTTGTTTACGAAGATGTTAAAATTTAATTTGCACACATTCTAAAACTGCTTGCTTGTGTTCAGTCACAACTTTGCTGACCTGTAATAATTGAACATTGTGGGCACAAACGAAAAAAGTATCTAACCTTTTACCGGTTACTTTTTGTAAACATGCGTGAGTAGACACCTTCAATTTGCACTTATTTTCTGACCCAGTCTGTGTTCAGCATCACTAGCACACATTGTGTTCTTTCCTAGCTTTAAACTTGAAAGTTACTAATATTAGATAATAATAATAACTCCAGCAGGTTACTTTTCATGAATACTTTTTTTACTCTTTCAGAGACTTTATTTCTTTACGAAAATTAGTAATATGTATCCCAACTTTTGCACGCTAAGTTTGCAAAATAGTTACACCAATGTCTGGTAAAATTAAAACTATAAATTTGCATCATCCATTTATATTTTTTAATATTATCACTTGCATTTTCGTCTCAGTGAATTATTTACCAACCCATTCTTTGTTATTCTGCGTTATATCTCTCATAGTTTTCAATGTACAGTAAGACAATTTTAAGAAATTTTCCATGTGAGCGGGTTTGTGCTTAATAAATAAAACCATTTTTCTTCCGTCTGCATGTATACACTAGTGTAATTTAATAATTTTAAGAAATTTTCCTGGATAATGAACATAATTTATTTCTCTCCTAACGCATGTCGCTTAGTAGAGTTTGACTGTACGCTGTAATGAAGATAGTGCAATTTTATAAACAGCTGACAAGTTTTGCATGAAATATCTCATCACCGTTAATATTTGTTTTATATTTTCAAATTAAGCCAAGGATTAAATCCCTGTTAGTCTGTGAAAACAAATGTGTCCTTTCATTTCCAAGTATAAAGTAAATTTATATTACCGTTCCAGGTGTCGGCACATCACAATGGTGTTGTTCCTAGTGTCGCTTTTCATCTCCCATACACATAACTTGTAATACATAAAACCAATTTTTATTTCTATATAACATGTTGCAACTGTAGGTAGTATGATCTGAAATATATTTTTTCTTGACTTTGATTATTTTTATAGGATTAATGTAATCTCGAAAAATAAATGTTTATACTGGATGAAAAATTTTGTGATGTATGTGAGATAAACATAAATAAACTGTTTACAAATAATTCAAAATTAAATTATAGAGACAACCACCCAATTTTTTAAAGTAAAAGGTATTTGCAGTAAAATAAAAACAATTTTAATTTATACAAATTTTTAGAGGGAAAAGAGGGGGGGGGGGAAGCAATAAATTATAATGGATGTTTCGTCAATGGCAAATTGAAGTATCTAAAAGTATCAACATTTACTTTTGACTGTTGGGTTTTGAATATTGTTTTTGCTTTCAGATATATCATCCTGGAAAGGTAAATCTGTGTAATGTAAGGATAACATTTTTTCTTATCAACAACTAAGGTTCATGGCTTTCGAAATATATATTTAGTTAAAGTATAACTTAAATTAAAATGTCCATACGTCAAGACTGATCATTGTAATAATTTTACTTTTACATACTGGCTAAAATTTGTCATTACGAAGACTTTGAAATGGTACAACTTAACATTATTGACGCATCATTGGGTAACCTATACGTTTTATCACCCGTGACATTCCGAGTAGGAATATGTGACGTGACATATTGTGTGGTCGATTGCAGTGATGGAACTAGCAGAGGCAATTCAGTTATATACATTTTTGTCGATTTTATGATTACATGGTATATTTGCTTCTGAAGTCATTAAATTCTCAAATGAGTAAGGAAAATGTATTGTTGTGCCACTTATTATGAACTGGAGAGAGCATCAGTGCTGCTTTGGAAGAACTTAAACATTTAACTGTAGAAATTTGGTGAGTACTGTAAACTGGGTATACTTTGCACCAGCATGTGTAACTTTACACCGCCAAAAAATATATTTTCTATGCTGACAGTTGAATGATAAGTATTGTATTCTATTGCATTAATTAAAATTATTATAAGTACACAGTCATGGTGTGTTTTTATTTCACCAAACGACCTAGAAACAAATATTTTTTGTGGTGCAAAGTTACCCATGCTGGTGCAAAGTATAGCCTACCCACATTATGGTACGTGACTTGAGTCTCAATTGGTGTAATTTCTTTTAAACAGGTGGAATAAGTATTAAAAACTGTGCAGGTAAAACATTATAAATTATTTTGATCTGAATTTTAAAATTGGTTTGATTTTTGTGTCATTTTTATAACGTGTTAAGTACTTAGTTAAAGTTAATTTCGACTAGACTATTGTAGCCAGTAAATACCAGAAGTTGTGATTCCGTTTCCCATGTAACTTCAGCCAGTGTTTACGAAAAATAACATTAAAAAAATAATTTAAGTATTTTAAGTGGCATTACATTTGAAATTCCCGCCACTGCCGTGCATCCGGAAATAGTTTTTATTCCATCCACAAGATGGCAGTAGTGTACAATCGCTAAATGGCAATAGCGTACAATCACTAGATGGCAGCACATATCGCAAAAATATGGTTGCAGTTGCTATAATCAGAGTCGCGCTTCTATAACTACATTTTCTATGGCCGTATGTCCGGAAATAGTTCTTATTCCATCCGCAAGATGGCAGCAGCATACAGTCGCTAGATAGCAGCACTGATCACGAAAAATAAGGTTGCAGTTGCTATCGTTAGAGTCACGCTTCTATAACTACTCCCTTTTCTATGCCTCTCACTATATAATAACCCTCGGCATAGATAAAGCAGTCGGACATAGATAAAACAAAAATTTGGAAAGAAACATAACCCTGAGAAATAAACAAAAACACTGACTCTTTAAAGGTAAACCTCAATTGTCACAATCAGAAGAGATGTTTGTAGAGATATCTAGAAAGATTATAGGTAGAATGGAAATATGTGATAACAGCAAGCTGGACATCAAAGGTGTAGGTAGGTTGAGAGTGAATTTGTCTACAGATTGGACAATTACATTCACGGATGTATTATATGAACTTAACTTGGGGGACAAACCTAGTATCAGTAATACAAAAATGCCAATTAAGGATTTAGAGTAGGTTTTGCAGGTGAGAATGGAGTGGTGATGAACAGCAACGGGAAGACACATTGTTCACTGCAAAATAGAGAATGATGTATCTATAGTTGATACAGAAAGGGTAGTGATGCTGAAGTTGTGACAAATACCAGTGTAGTGGAGAAAATTATGTGAAGCTGAGAGTAGCGTATATTAAAAATGGGTTGGGAAGATAGAGTTATGGCATGAAAGATACGGGCACATTCATCCTGAAATCACTTTATAAGATACCTGTGTTAGATCTAAAAGGATGTATTGAAGTTGAAGCATGATCTACACGTATGCATGTAAAGTTATGTAACAAGGATATTCCGAAACATTGCCAACATAGAAGGTAAAAACAACTCAATATCATACATACTGACGTAGTTAAATTAGCCCACCATCGTTTAGCGAGCCAAGCACACTATGTGGTTAAAATGATAGATGAATACTTAAGATATACTGCAGCAGTACATGTGAAAACTAATGATGAGGTTACGTGATTGTTCTGTAGGTACTACGCAAATGCTGAAAAACTACTTTAATGGACAGTTATCTTGGCTTCTCACAGCGCGAGGGTGCGGGGGCAGCGGGACAGGGGAAGAAGAGGAGATAAGAAGACGACACACAGTCGACAGCCGTGTAGTTGCTGCTAGGAAAATATAGACCCTTAGTGTATATCCAGGGGGCTGACACTCTATAGGGCATTTTGAGTCACTAGTTGTTTTGGTCGCACAGCTGTTGCCAACACCGAAACCAAATTCAACATTAATACTTTGAAACCTAAACTAATGAATAGAACTATATTTTTCTAATGAAACTTAACCAATTTACATGTTTGAAAAGTAGTTTTATGTGGCATTAAATGAAAATTACTCATTAATTATTAAGTAGATTTTGTTGCACAATTGTTAGCTATTTCTTATATTTCCTGTTTAACCATGCTGTTTCTTGCTACAATGTTTATGCCTCGTGTTTTTGTGAAAAGAATGACACCGAAAACTCATAACTTGTGTTTCAGTGCTGTACAAAACATGCTACATTATTTATCTAATGCGCTACTAAAATTTTAATGTGTGACATACATAAAAAGTATTTTAGAAAATAACAGGATTTTGTGGTTGTGTTACAATGGTGTTTCGAACCATAAATTTTGTGATGTATGCTACATTTTATTATTATTTTGTGTGTGAATTGTGTTAATTTATTGTTACATGGGCAATTGAGGAATGGAATCAGTGTAATTTAGTTAGGCACGTTTATCAGGGTTGGCAAAAACCCGGGCTTTTTTGAAAATGCCCAACCCACCTGGGTCTTTTAATTTTTTTTTCTATAAAATGCTGGTTTTTTTTCAATAAAACCCGGATTTTTTCAAAAACTCTGTTTTTTTTTTCAACAATGCGTTGTTTATTTTTCAGACTAAATCCTGGTTTTGATCAGTTTCATAAACCAGTTAACGTCTTTTAATATATAATTTTAACAAATGGAATAAATGGTGAATATCACAAGTTATATTGCCATGTAAGTATTTCTAAATTCTAATGCATAATTTTTTAAACATAATTTCAGCGCTCTTTCAAATATTATATTGACTGGTTAACTGTTGCACCTGTATCTTTTTTGATGTTACCTATTTAAGATTTTATAAATAAAGTAATAGCCTAAAGTATAAGAATTTAAAAAAATTAAAAATTATGAATGTGATTAACTACTTTGACAAGAACCTTTTAAAAACAAAAATAGTTTTTATTATTTTATTTGCCTTTGTAAGTAAGCAATTCCAAGAATTTGATCAGTCAAGAGCTGCCTGGCTCATGTGTCACTGGTCATCTTACATTTCCTGTTGTTTAGTCAAAAAATAAAGCTCCTGAAGTTATCATATTACACTCCCTTCCCCTTTTACCTTCTGAGTACAAAGTCCTCTGCATATTTCCCTCATTTTGTTATCCTATACTCTAGTCAGCGGCTGGCCTCCAGCCAAGGTACACTGGTACTTCGAGTCTTGTATCATGAGGTAAACAATTAGTGCCCTGCTAGTTTTGGTTTATTATCTTGTACACTGGTACTTTTATAACGATGCCTTTTGTAGCAAATCCAGGAAGGAAAAGTGTTACAGAATGGTGTAAGGGTATACAGATAAATGTGTGTATATTTTTTTTCTGTTGTTATAATGGTGTATTTTGCAATTTTTGGTGAAATCAAGGACATAATTATGAACTATAATTCCCATGGAATATTTAAAATGATTTTAGTTTATTACAGGCCCTTCCCTTGCAGTGCTAATATTCTTTAATAATTATTTTGTGTATTTTTCTGTCATGTAATATCTTCCATTTAGTATTTTTTTTTAATTCAGGTCTATTCATAGTTATAGTATTTAATGTTTTGATTTTATGAGATTGATATCTCTTTGTAGTTTTCAGTGTGCTCAGAGGTAATGATAGATATAGCTTTGTGGTGTTTTATTTTCTCTTATGCTTGGAGTACACTGAGGCGCGGCAAGTTCAAATAGGTTTTCTTTTAATCATGATTGTTATCACCTACTAGGTGTGTTATCTTAGATGTCCAGAGAGAATTGGGGTTCCTTATGAGAAAGAAGGACTTTTTGTACGAATTTTGACGCAGCCAGGCCATTTTTCTGAAGAGGCCGAGAAATGTAATTTATTTGCAATGGCTGTTCATCCTAAGTACAGGATTGTTTTTATAAACAGTATGTACCTATACTATAGCGTGGGTGTTTGGAAGAGCCCTCAAATGCTTTACTAGCTTTTTGGTGAAGCATTTTCAAGTGCTGAAGAGACGCAGCTACGTCTTACGCCATTCGGGTAACGCTGTCATAATGACGCCAACACTTCAATCAGCAGTAGGATAGCCGCCCGAGCCTATTTGCCTGCTAGGCGAGGACGAAGATGCAGATTATCATTGACGTAATTTTAAAATGAACTGTGTTTTTTTTTCGCTCTTCTGCAAACCATATTTGAATATTGAAATCTATTTTTTTTGTGAACTACGAACATTAACCAGTGGCTTGAGTTTAAGTTTGTTCTTTTGCTTTACTGACTGAAATCAACCAAAGCCAGCCAATTATTTCTTTAATTTATTTTGAACTGCATGAACTATTCCGAGACATGAAACTTCTTTTTTCCATTTAAGAAATGCCGCACGTTTATTTCTGCAAGTACGAGAATTAGAGCCTTTCCCTTACCTCACCTATATATATTTTTTTATTTAATTACATGGAAGGTATTTACGTACGTCTACCATAATTTGTTCACAGCATCAGGATAGTTTTGGTAAATAAAACTTCCACTATTCAAAATCGTTAAACAGTAATGTACTTATTTTTTTAAACTCCTCTGCATGTTTTTTGTGTGTAGTACTTATTTGTTTTACAGCCAGAGAGGTCGCAAGGACGATGGTAAGCACTTCATCCAGGTATAAATTCATTTTGTCTGTATTCTCGTTCAACTCCGCCTCGCTTCACAAACCTGATTATTCACTTTCCTGTAGAGCTGTAATAGTAGTAGCATCGATTGCAACATCCCTCTGTAATCCACATTACACTTTTCTTTTTCAATATCTTTCCATACATTTATTTCTAATCTATCCCGTGTGGATTATGGCGCAAAACGTGTAGGCTTATCTTGTTCACAAATACGTTCGTCGTTGTTACACTCAGCATAATGAATAATTCAGGAAACGAGAGGGAAAGCTATTTTCTGCGTAGTTCGATTGACAGGCGCACGCAGCAAACAGACGTGATGTCGAACACTGGCGATGCCGAGAATGAAAGAGATGCAGACGAAGCTACGAGAGAGACAGTGGAATGCTACACACCTCCGCGCGCGGGAATGGAATCGTCCGACCTTGAGCTGGAAAGTGTCACTGACCTAGACAAACCATGCACGCTCCACACCGCACAGCTGATTGAGCCTGGCACGGTCGCGTCCGACACAACAAGCGAGACGGGAACAAATATGTTCAGACAGAACCACAACCCAGATTCTATCTCTAACCCTGAACACAATACAAGTTCAATATTGGAACAGTTGTTAAACCAAATGAGGACCATGCAAATAAATATTGAGGCCAAATTACAGACACAATCAACACACATGTAAACCTTGCAAAATAATTTGGTACAAACGTTTTCAGCACAACATAATGAATTAAAGGCTACACTACAAGGCAGTATTGATGAAATCAATACTAAATTAGTAAACCAGGCTACTGCACATCAGGAAGCCATAAGTGAAATTAGGTGTGAGTTTGCCACTAAATTAACAGAAAACACTGAGACCCTGGTAACTCAACTTGCAGAAATCGAAACCCAAACCTGTCAACAAATTAATTCTGTACAACTTAGGCTAAAATCTTTTGAAACCAGACTGGCAGAATCAGAAACTGTCAGCACATCAACTATTCTTCCTGAAATTAATCAAGTTATTGACTCACAAATACAGTCATTCGAAAGGCACATACAAACACAAATGTCTAATGCTGCAAAGGTCAATAATACTGTTAAGGAAAGCTTAGAACGTAGAGTGGGAGAAGTCGATAATCAGGTGAAATTAATGGATACCCGCATGGAAGAGCTTGTTCACAGACTACAAAACTTGCACATAAAACTGTCTGATAATACAGCTAGCACAAACCCTGTATTATCCAGTTCAGTAAGAGAACCTGACAGTACTCATACTCAAAGACCACAGTTGCCAGTTTCTGTAATGCCTTATGCAACAAATGCAGCCCTAGTACACCATCCTGCTAAGCACTGGTCGGAAGGCATGCCCACATTTTCAGGAAGTTCATCCGAAAATCGAGTCACTTTTCTTAATAAAATGGAAGACTACATAAATTTGTTTGACCTTTCAGACACAGATATTTTAAGATGTTTGAGTTTCAGTCTCAAATCAAGTGCTTATTTCTGGTGGGTGGTAGCTAAAGCTAAAATAACAACTTTTGCTGATTTCAAGAGAGAATTTCTGGAACAGTTCTGGAGTCCAAAAATTCAGGGCAGCTTAAGAGCTCAGTTACATTCGGAGAAGTTCGATACAAGGCGAGGAAAGTCCCTTGAAGAACATATTTGTGAAATGTATGATCGTACCAGGCACTTGTCAGCTCCAATGGAGGACGAAGAACTGATCGAAATAATTTTATTACAGTTACCTCACCGTTATCAAGTGCTTATGACAGGTCGCACTTACGCTGATCTATAAGAGTTTCGCATACAGATCCTCAGGCTCGACCACCTAGAAAAATTTAGTAATCGTAACCCTCAGTCAAGGGATGACAGGCAGAACATAAATAAAGATCCACCGTTGTATTCTCATCATAGATATAGCAATAATCCTGCAGGTCGAAATGTGAACCAACCCGCTGAACATAACCGCAATGTATATGCTATGGAAGTAATTTGATGACAACCAGAAGAGAGGCAAAGAAAATCTGAAACGAAATTGGAAAGGTCGCACGCCGTATTGGAGGAAATCTAACCAAGGATACAGTGGTAAGCATAGCAAAAAGGAAAATGAATAATGCAGGGTCGAATTCAGGGAACAAAGTTGACAGTTGGCGTCAGTCGAATCCTCCAATCCTACAGGACTTCACCCAACCTCCACCATGGACATCTTCACCTTCCAATCCGTTCAATCTTCCTGTGAACATGCCTAATGGGTATCTAAATAATGGGTATTTTTACCGAAATGAACCCTTAAATCTGAAGGCAGCACCATACCACAGCAAGCAAGCAGTTCAGCAGGGAAAACCTTCACCTCCCAGTGGTAATAACAACCAACCATTATACTAAACAAGCTCAGAGATCATACACTCAAGTGTATTACCCTATTGCTCAGGTGATGAAGTGAAGATGCAAGACCAGGAAGTCAAATTAATGCAAAATGAACTCCATAATTTGGTTAAAAGAAGGCTGTATACCGCTGCTGAGAGTAGGAAAAAACATCAGAAACTGTTCAAAGTATCTAAACTGCAAATTGGAGACCTGGTATTAAGACGAACAAATTCTACGAGTTCACTGATTGAGCATGTAACTCGTAAACTATTCCAGTTGTACCAAGGTCCTTATAAAGTGACCGCTATAATTAAGGAGAATTGCTACCAACTATCAACACTGGATGGAACCATTGTAGGTAACAGTAACCTTACCCTACTCAGACCCTACAAGGTACCTAACTTTCAGTTACCTATAGAATAAGGCAGTAGAAGCATTTAAGTGTAGGGAATTTCACAAAGTCTATTTTTTTTGCCAAGAAATCCTTCAAGGTCAAAGTAATATATGATTTGGGAAGCAACTAAGTTTGGGAGAAGCTTATTTTCAAGAGCACTACGGTTTTTGTGTTTGTCTTCGAATCTTATGTATGTTTTATTTATCTTTTTAAGCTATGAACTTGAGTGAATAATTAGTGGAGCTGTTGGTCATACTGTCCATGTATTTGCTTATATTGTATCACCACATGTTAATGTTGTTGTTTGTGTATTAGGCTATAGTTTAATTATTTACAAGTTGATATGTACTATTTCTGTTCATGGATTCATTACCTGATGTTGTTACTACTTTCAAATCCTGTGTTTCAAGATAGTAACCGCAGGGAGGGCCATCTGTAAGGGTATACAGATAAATGTGTGTATATATTTTTTTCTGTTGTTATAATGGTGTATTTTGCAATTTTTGGTGAAATCAAGGACATAATTATGAACTATAATTCCCATGGAATATTTAAAATGATTTTAGTTTATTACAGGCCCTTCCCTTGCAGTGCTAATATTCTTAAATAATTATTTTGTGTATTTTTCTGTCATGTAATATCTTCCATTTAGTTTTTTTTTTATTCAGGTCTATTCATAGTTATAGTATTTAATGTTTTGATTTTATGAGATTGATATCTCTTTGTAGTTTTCAGTGTGCTCAGAGGTAATGATAGATATAGCTTTGTGGTGTTTTATTTTCTCTTATGCTTGGAGTACACTGAGGCGCGGCAAGTTCAAATAGGTTTTCTTTTAATCATGATTGTTATCACCTACTAGGTGTGTTATCTTAGATGTCCAGAGAGAATTGGGGTTCCTTATGAGAAAGAAGGACTTTTTGTACGAATTTTGACGCAGCCAGGCCATTTTTCTGAAGAGGCCGAGAAATGTAATTTATTTGCAATGGCTGTTCATCCTAAGTGCAGGATTGTTTTTATAAACAGTATGTACCTATACTATAGCGTGGGTGTTTGGAAGAGCCCTCAAACGCTTTACTAGCTTTTTGGTGAAGCACTTTCAAGTGCTGAAGAGACGCAGCTACGTCTGACGCCATTTGAGTAACGCTGTCATAATAACGCCAACACTTCAATCAGCAGTAGGATAGCCGCCCGAGCCTATTTGCCTGCTAGGCGAGGACGAAGATGCAGATTATCATTGACGTAATTTTAAAATGAACTGTGTTTTTTTTTCGCTCTTCTGCAAACCATATTTGAATATTGAAATCTATTTTTTTTGTGAACTACGAACATTAACCAGTGGCTTGAGTTTAAGTTTGTTCTTTTGCTTTACTGACTGAAATCAACCAAAGCTAGCCAATTATTTCTTTAATTTATTTTGAACTGCATGAACTATTCCGAGACATGAAACTTCTTTTTTCTATTTAAGAAATGCCGCACGTTTATTTCTGCAAGTACGAGAATTAGAGCCTTTCCCTTACCTCACCTATATATATTTTTTTATTTAATTACATGGAAGGTATTTACGTACGTCTACCATAATTTGTTCACAGCATCAGGATAGTTTTGGTAAATAAAACTTCCACTATTCAAAATCGTTAAACAGTAATGTACTTATTTTTTTTAACTCCTCTGCATGTTTTTTGTGTGTAGTACTTATTTGTTTCACAGCCAGAGAGGTCGCAAGGACGATGGTAAGCACTTCATCCAGGTATAAGTTCATTTTGTCTGTATTCTCGTTCAACTCCGCCTCGCTTCACAAACCTGAATATTCACTTTCCTGTAGAGCTGTAATAGTAGTAGCATCGATTGCAACATCCCTCTGTAATCCACATTACACTTTTCTTTTTCAATATCTTTCCATACATTTATTTCTAATCTATCCCGTGTAATGGACTGAAATACTAAAAATCGATGAGAGCGGTAAAGTTAAGTGCAAACATTGTCTAAGTGAAATTTCTGGGAAGGTAGAAAGAATTTGTGTTCATCTATCTAAATGTGTTATTAGGAGTTCTAATTTTTCAATGACTCTTGAACAAGACAGCGACTCTCTAGATGATGTGTGTACCTTCACAGTCTCCTAGCTTGAGTAAAGGTAGTAAAACTGTCATCAACAGTGTTAATGGCACTACCTTCAATATCTGAAATATCTTGTTCATCTTTGACGGTAGGACATAAAATTCAAACAAAGTTTATATATTTTACTCAGATGACAACTTCTACTCAGAAATAGTTGCTAGACAAATCTATTGCAAAATTTTTTTACTCTAGTAACATTGCTTTTAATGCCGCAGATACCACTACATTTAAAGAAATGATACAGTGTTTGTGTCCTGGCTATAAACCGCCTAACCGGCGACAGTTGGCCAATGAATTGCTAGATGAAGTACACACATAAGTGGAAAACACCCTTACAGATAGTTTAATTGATTCAACGGTTACTATCCTTCTAGATAGATGGTCATCTGTAAAGAATGATCCCATCGTTTCTTCAGCAATTTACAAAGGAAAATAAAGTTAGATATGTGGGTGAACTAAAATTACAACGAAAAAATTGAAAGGTGTTTGCATTTTTTAAGTAAGTAGAGTTGATAAACCTTGTGGGAAAAAAATAGGCTGGTGTTTCTTACATGATCCACCTTCCAAAAGACTCTAACTAAGCAAGTCCATTATCGATACGTTATAATATAAGAAGCTTTTAATTATAGAAATTGTGACTTATTGTATTTCTGTAACATATGTGGGCCTAATGAAAGTAGGTCTACTTTGCAAATGGGTTTTTAACAAATACTTTAAAATTATAACTTATTAATCCAACAAAACATATTTTTTCAACAAAAAACCCACCTGAAAAAAAACCCGGGGGTTTTTCCAAACTGGTTTTATTGAAAAAACCCCAACCCAAAACCCGCAGTCGGGTCCACCCATGCCAACCCTGGCGTTTACAGGGCACAAAACGTACCACGATGAGAATCATAGGTTATGTGGTTACAAAGTATGGATTTCTACGTAACTTTCCTTTCAAGCCGTATTTCATAGTTTATTTTTATTTTACAGTTTGTGTTGTTTGTAATTACACTAAAATTTCATGTTTATATTGTTTTACAAATGAACTTATACAGTTTTTGTAACAGCACCTTTCGTATTATTCGTACTTTTTTATTTATTGGTTTATCGTCAGACAAAAATATGTTCGTTAGGTTTTAAGTTAAATTTTTTTTCATGTTACAAATAATTGTGATCCATTATATCTTTATTAGATAATGAAGCAATACAATATCACGCAATGGGATGGTGCAAGTTTTTTACAGCATGAAAATGTATGAGAATAATAATTAATGAAATATTGGATGTGACACTTCCCTACATATAATTTTAAAAAAACTCTGGTGATAAACCGAAACGTTCCTCAAATTCAACAAATAAATGCCAAAGTTTTAAATAAAAAATAACCATAACCTATAAGAAAACTTTAACCTCAAACCCAATTGCCCCTTCCCATCACCTTTGCAAAAAAAATTAGCCTGTTATCTCCAACCCAAAAGCTAAATCGTAACTGCAGTGTAGCCAACCTCGGTTTCTAGTCAAAATGATTTCATCAATTATTTTTATTTGGTTGGTGCAACATTTGCGACCAAATTACCTTTTTCTGCCCAATTTAGTGACTCGACTCAATGCATGGGAGTGTCGCCTCTGCTTTACTTGCTCTGTGTGTATACCCGAAAATGTAAGGTGAAGGTGGTAGCTTGCAGAGGCGTGGAAAGGAGATGCATGGCAGAGAGCTGGAAATAATAAAAACCGTTATTCAGTGTTGTGATGGAGAAACGGCAAGTAAAAGATTGAGCCTCTAAGAGAGCAACCTGCAAGAGCAGCAAAATACACGGGTGTGAGAGAAAAAGATGTAGTCAGGATTCGTCAAGTCAGCCAACAACAACCACATTAGCCACTAACAACTCCAGGAAAAAACAGATACTTGACATTTCAACATAAAGTATTTAATAAACTGTTACATTTATTGTGGAACTGGAGGATATTATCATCAAAGACATTTAGAGTCTATAAGGTTGAATGAGATGAGTATCGAGAAGTGCCAGAACGCAAGAATGGGGAAAATGGGAGATCCTCGAGAATAAAAACCGCCAAACTGCGACATCATCCGACACGATCCTACATGCGTAAATCCGGACGTCAAATACCAGGATAGAACTCAGATCGCCAAGGTGTAAGGCAAGCACTCGACAGTCGCAGCTTCTTATGTTGTTAAGAACTTAGCTGTTCAGTTTTTCAGGAGGAATGTATAATTCATTGTTTGAATAACACTAACATATTTCGCACCATTAAGAATAAAAAATTAAAGCCTAACAATAAATTTTCCTACATCTAGACAGACATTAAAAAAATCCCTTGTTAGTAGCTGATATAACATGATTGGATGGAAAATTTTAATTTATTTATTTATCAATTTATTTTGCATGCAACCAAATTCAATGCCCAGCAAAAACCTTTCAGTGCGAGAACCCATCTTTTTTTTAGTTATATGTGTAATGACTTACATAAAGTCTGATATAACTTCAAGTAAAATTATGATAGTGTAGATGGTTTTAAATTCTTGTTTTACATTCACTGAATATATTATTGACCCCCTTTATCCTTATAAGGTCAGATTCATTAAAAATCCATCACATACATTTTGTTATCTCTTTTTTTTACAGTGTTGTAGATAATAAAAAAACCCAGGTTTAAAAACAGTCGGAAGGGTTCAATAAATTTGCAAATATTAAAAATTTTTATATTTGGCCAAAAGTTGTGCTATAAAACGCTAAAATAACAAACTTGTAAAAAACAGTAACATTTCAATTCTAAACGGATTTTTATTTTTGAAGTTAATTTTACAATGTTATGTTAAAAACACGCTGTAGGCGTAGTGACATCAAATAGTCTGACATACATTCTCTGACTATTATTCTGTAGTAGGATAAATATATTTTATTTTCAGGTTTGCCTTAATACAACAACATTTGCATTAAGATTCGTTGACTGAATAGATTTTTTCGAAACCTTGCATATTTTTACGGACGGATAGTAAACCGTAGCAGCTTTATATAATAGTTTTTGCATATCCTGAAAGGAATATACGTATTCCCGAGCACAACTGCAGCAACTCATAAATATGTAACACTTATGTAGTATATGACAGAACGCGCTGAATGTTTTCCGCCCTGCTAGGATCAACCTGGCAGGTGGCCCAGCACAGCAGGATATCAGTTTCTCTTCGCTCTCCCATCCTGATAACAGCACTAGGGAGCTCAGATGCCAACTTAACTGCCTACTATAGTACATGGTACTGGAACTAGATTTTTTCAATCTGATAACAGGACAGAGTATACCAGTAGTGAGATTCAAGGTCACCTACAAAAAACAGGTATCAAACATAGGAGGACTGTGCAGTACACCCTTCAACAGAATGAAATTGTCAAAAGACAAAACAGAAATATTTTTTTCCTACTGATTCAACCAGGGTTACCTAAACATTTCAGGGAGAGGCCCTCATGACAGTGGTTTGACACATGCTCACTGCAGCCAGTGCTGTGAAGCTGCCACCTCATCCTGCCTGTTCCATATTCCTGCAACTACCATTAAACCTGTCAACCCTAATTACTCCCACACATGTCAGTGCACTCTACCTTGATACCACGTATATTTAAAAGTTTTCCTAACACTTTCTGAGTTATCCTTTCGCTCCCCAAACTGAGGGCAAGGAAATTTGAACATAAATTTCTACAAGACGTCTTGCTGCCTGTAAGCATGCCACCCGCAGCGCAGAGGAAGACAAAAGGAGAGGGAGGAACCACCCTTCGCACCTGCACGATCTCTTATCAGGCGAGCGGCCGGACAATCACCGAAGACCACCCAGAAAAGGGTATACAAGAGAGAGCACGAGCTGTTTAGCTCATTTGTAGTCCACCTGCAACTCACTAGTCACAATTCAGTTGCCACTCAGTCGCAGCCATGTTGCCACTCAGACCAGTTCGCCTACAGCTCCAGGCTTGGAAGACCAGCGACCACCGGACTCCAGAAGCACCCCTCATGACAGTGAGCGCCCTTCGCAGCCAGCTGTTCAACATCAGTCGCAATTCAGTTGCCACCTACTACAGTAGCAGTACACCTGCCACTACAAGCCCTAGTAATTGCCATTGCTAAAGATTCAGAATCTGCTGTGGTAGATTTATCTAACCCCACAGTACCTCAAGCTACAGCTCCAAGCTAGGAGTACCAGCGACCGCCGGACCCCTTCCGGAAGCGCCACCTCATGACCGTGAGTACCTTCTAAGCCAGCTGCTAAACTGTTCTGCTACACCATCCACGAACCAGTTCCAGAGACGTACAGCCCCGCATCAACAACTCTCCCCACGGGAACCAGTGCTTTTCGGCCTGGCAGGAACTCGCTAAGCTTGTTCAGAGGGCACTGGAGATTAGGGATCCTGAGACAAGGGTGTGCTAGATACAAAGGGAAGTATCCACTGCCGCCCGACGTGGCACACCCCTCGATGGCCACGCTAACGTTCGGCTGGCCTTGCAGTCGCCCAATGAGGCAGCTTTCATTCACCCCCTCTCCAACACCCCAGCTCCCTTCTCAATCCCATCGCCCATCCTCACCCATTGCCCACCTCCCGATGCAACTCCTTAACTCAGCACCTATGTGGTCTCTCTTCTGGGGGACCAACACCCCCACTGTTGCATCATCCTCCTTTGGCTTCACCTGCTGTAGAAATACCGCCTCCAGTGTAGCACTAAGTTTCTCACACAGCACGTACGTCACTGCGAGGTGCGGAGAGTACGACGAGGGAGACGGCGGACATCACCCTGAAGGTGGCTCGGTCTCCCTGGGTAAGCATCCTGCCACCCTACCCCTGCGCCTTCGCCAACAGACTACCCAACCCCACCTGCGTCAGGTTTACTTAACTAATTGATGCCCATCATCTGCCATCAATTTTCAAATTCCATATTAGTTGTGGTACAAAAGGGAACTTTCTTTAGAAAACAGATGAATTTAGATACTGAGGAAACATTTAGTCCAGTCATAAAAAAACAATGGGATTAATAATTTTTTTTTCCATACAACATAATGCTATGAGAAATATCATATTATTTGTGTTACTGAAAATATGAACTATTCTGAATTCTGTTGCTAACTTGTGAATAACCGACATTCAATGTTTTGCAGTGACAATACTCAGAAGCACTGTCTTAAAAGGATAAATTTGAGGAAGTACTGTCTAGGTTTACTGCATTTTTATTTCATTTTGCAAAAACAAAAATTTATTGATGTATCAAAATTAATGGGATACACATGGAATAAAATAGTTCTCCAAGTTGACATAGCTACAGTCTAGAAGCATCTTGTGATAATGAAGATTGAAGAGCAAATTCCACATAACTCAAATGTGTCCTGCAAGCCTGGAGATGGAGAGTCCATTCCACCTGTGTGAAGATGGCAAGTTAAATATTCAGTACAGATTGGCTTGAGTTGCATTAAACATGCACTTGTACCTACTGAAATGATGTAGTAGTTCAGCAGTTTTTTCGAAACTATAAGAAAGGTTACATTGTTTTTATTTTAAGCGACATAACAAATCATAACTCTGTCAAAAACTTGAATACATGCCTTCTGTTCCCACTGTACAGCAAAATCCATGACACAGATACATATCTACACATTCGCAAGTCCACAAGAAATGTAATTATTTTAATAAGGAAAATGTACAAGGATTACCAACCAAAGTGACTTTTTTGGTTCTACACCATTGCTAGTGAATGTTGCTGATTTGCAGACAGCCCACACTGGCTTATATCTAGATAATCACTTCAGTTGGTCTTCCACCCAACTCCTCCCCATCTGCCAATTGTAAACATCCAAAATAATTTAAAGATCTTCAGGAATAAATACATAACTTTTTGCAGCAGCCTGGGTCATGATTACGAACATGTCACAATATGATTGTTAATGCACACTACGTATATTGTTATGTCATGAATGCTTGTAAAAATCTAATGTATTATTATCAGTAGCTATCAAAAGTTATCACAGTTTATCGTTACTCATCAATAGGAATACTGTGACCAAAAGTGTTCACAATCTTGCTCCTGGTGATTAGAGCATTATTCTTTCTTATCACACACACTCACCTGTAATTTAATACATCGGAAACCCAGCTGAAATTATTTTTGTTCACTTAATTTTTGTACATGTAATATAGTATACTATTTACATAATGCTTTCTGTACATGTAGTATTAAATACCAAGAAGTATACATTATATACATTCTATATATATATTTGATTAACATTATTGAAAAATGTACTATAAGAATATCCAGATACGGAAACGACATATTATTTTACTTTTTTCACGCTGACAAGGCATAGTTTATTGTTTCATTCACTTTTTGGAATCCGCATGGCATTGTTTCTGTTAATGTTGCGGCCTCTGTAGTCGCTCCTGTAAATAAAGCAATTTTTCCCTTTCAACTGTTTCCCGTTGCAAAATAATGAATATATTTACGGTTCCAGCAATTACAGAAATTGATTAAGTTTGTATCTATGCCTTGTCGTGACAAAAATTTTGATACATTGACTGGAACAGAAATTATTGAGAAGAAACTGATAAATTCAAGGTGGTAGGGATCAATACCCCTTAAGTGTCGTAGATACATATATACGTATGTATGAATTGTATGCTACAACACATACATGTACATCCACATATAAAACCAACTGCCATAGGCCTACCGAACTGAAAAAATTTACAGTGAGTAACAATGTTGCAGGCAACAAGTTAACATATAAGAACAAAATATATTTTTTTGTTTTTATGTACGTCAACTCGTAGAGTGGTGGTTATAGTTGTGAACTGATCTGTTGACTTCTTTATTTTGTTTCATATGCATGTGATTTGGTGGCAGTTAACTTTGAAACGACAAAGAGAAAGATTTATATACTCTGTGGTTGTTGTGAACAGATATTTTTGTTTTCATGTAACATTATTATGGCACATGAGTTTTTCAATTAATATTAAAATGGTGAAGTTGATTGAATGAGTTTTGTTTTGCTGATTGATGTGTGTGTGTCTGAAAAGCCTGTTACCACCATGTTGTTGCCTCGAACCTATGATTAGTCCCTGAGTTAAGAAAAGAGCAGCCGATGGCAATTTTGTGGAAAAAGAAACCATTGCACCACCACAATATGTGCACATTCTAAATATCACCACAAATCAACACACTTTATTTACTCTGACAAAAAAAAATTTTGTTGTAGTAATATATATAAAAAATAAAAAATAACGTCAAAATAATATATATGCTGCCTGAAACTGTGCTGTATGTCGCATACAAAAACTAGAAATGTTAATAACTTGGTAGGCATACATATGTTTGCAAATATTTTCAATTGTAATTTCATATGAAAAAATTAATGCATAATTATGAACTTGTACGACATAGTGTTAGTTTTATAGATGTTACTTGTGACTACATTTTCCACTTGTAAAACATTTTCAGCTCTCACAGCCTTTCAATAGCGGCATGTCAACGTCAAAATTTGCAAGTTACGGGAACATACTAATAACAAAATCCAACTGCCTTATGCAAACAACATAATTTGCACAAAAATTAGATAGTACAGGGCATGTGCTAAAAGATTTACAACCACAACAAACTTCCTCTTGTATTTTTTGAAAATGGCCATAAATGAAGAAAATAATTGTTATGTTTAGAAATTTTTTAAAAATACAAAGTAATTGCATTTTGTGATTTAAAATCTTATAGCATATGACCAATACACTCTAAATTCAGGGTAAATTATTTCATTCGCGTAAGTCAGTTGGTTTTTATTATTAGTACGTTCCCGTAACTTGCAAATTTTTTTAATTTAACATGCCTCTATGGGAAGACTACAAGAGCTAAAAAAATTTCACTAGTGGAAAATGTAGTCATAACATCTATAAAACGAACACTGTGTCGTACAAATATAAAATTATGCGTTTTTGCCACGTGAACACCCTTAAATGAAAAGCATATACAAAAAAAACATTATTTTAGGTACTATGTGTCACAGGAAAGAAATGTTCAACTATGTATTTAACAGGTAATTCTTATCATGAGTGACTATTTCATTATATGTACTTTTCTTTTCAGACAACGAGAACTAAAATCTTCACCATCAAGAAATAATCAGAAATGATGTATTTTACAGACTATCATACTCATTACAAAAGTAACTTGTTAATCAGCCACTAATGCAAATGTGTACTGAACAGTGCTAAGTCAATGTAATTTTGTTCATGTACAACATACTCTACTATGTTCTTTATAAAATAAAGGGAAAATTATGTACCATTTTTATTACCATTTACCCTGTGAATTTTTCCTTTCCAGAATTTTTTCTTATTTTTTTCTAATGGGTGCAAAAAAATTTAGTACAAGAAAATTTTTAAAGGTAGAACCATCCATATATTGTTTTTTCTAAAAATCAGGACTTATGAACTACCATATCACTCATGTTTTACTACATTCATGCTTGTTTCTATTACAAGAACAACATAAACTGCAGTACTGGTTCATACAATCTCAAGTATATATCTGTGTCTTAATGCAAGAACAACCAATGTCAGTATAACGTACATGTGATAATCAGGCATTCTATGCTTGAGTAACACACGATATACTGACACTGGTTGTTCTTGTATTAAGACACAGATATTTAAGTGAAAGTCTCAAAATATTTATTTTAACATTTAATTAACTATTTTTATTTTCAAACCATTTCAGTTGGCTGGAAATTCACGTGCGCTTTATGAATACAAGGAATGGAATACAATACAACTTTCATCACAGAAATGGAAACAATGAGAAGATTCAGAGGGTGTGGAGGAGAATGGAGAGGGGTAGACAGTCGATGCTAGTGAGGATTGTGAGAGAGTAGAATGAACTGCAGGAGGAATTGGGTGTGACTATGAGGGGGGATGGAAGGTGCTATTTGGATGTGGAGGTGTCTGCTCGCCACCAGGCGTTAGTCCAATTGTGACTGAAAAAACCTTTTTTATTTTTTATATTATTATTATTATTTCTCACCATACAAATCCATTACTTACCCAAAAATATGTGTGTTGAATTATTCATTACCATGAAGCTAATATGAAATCCTGGTAACAGAATTAATGTTTTTATTTCTAAACAGAAGTTTAAAATATATTTCAAATATTATATATTTAAAAAATACATAATAATATATTTTTTATGTAAATTCAACAACATAAAAACATGAAACCTGTTTTATTGGTTTAATAGAATTTTAAAAATTATTTTATGTATTATTATAATGTGTTCATATGTATGCGTGGGATATTCAAATCTTGGGCAGATATATGAATGCACTATTTACTATTCACTATCCACAAAATAATACAAAATTCTAGAAAAATTATTTTCTTCGACAGATGTTTTATATATAACTGTGGAAAAAATAGTGTTCATACGGTTCTATATTATTTTCTGAATAATGAATAGTATTACACTTAAATATCTACCCAAGATTTGAATAACCCGCCAAATAAATGCTTGTTAACATAGTTCTTAGATTAACCGCTAGAATGCGGGATAGTTTTAGAAAATTGTTGCACCAACACATGGCAGCATGGTCGCCGACTTCGGCGGATAGGTACATTCGAGCTTCCTGTCTCTAATGTATTATCTTTGCCATACAGCATCCATCTTGTTTCAGTACCGTCCCAGGGCAAGGTCCTGCTGTCGCAAGTTGTACTCAGTCACACATATTAACACAAGAGATGTCAATCTAGTGAAACCTTCTGTGTCTATGGATAAATCGTAGTGATAAATAAATCTATACGTAAAGTAAGTTTGATACACTTGCCTATTCAATATGATCGATGTATATTAGCTCACGTTTCGATGCTAAATGGCGACTACAGATTCTGCTAAGTATTTATAAAGGCAGCACTATCGACATATGCTCTAGTTCTCCACGAGAAACAATTGTGTTACCGTTCTTCTTTAGTTATATCGTCGATATCAGTGCTGTCAGCAGAAAATGGCAGGAGTAGTATAGAACTTTATTTTGTTGGAGAAATATACTGGAGAACTGTAAGATGCAGGGTGTAGAGAGAATAAAATATGTTTTGGTATGAAAGTTAAAATATTTGAACAGTGTCGCGGTGGATATTTTCAGGGTTTAGAGCTTTTTAAGAGGGTCCGGTTTTTTTCTTCGGACAAATTGTATAATCTGGTATTTTATGTTTTTTTCTGAAGAGTTTATCGGGTTAACCTTTTAAATTGTTTTTACTTGTATCAGTTATAGGATAGTTTCTATGTTGTTTTCGAATTAATTGGTTTTTGGGTAATTGTTACTGGCAAATTTCTTAAATTTTACTTGGCTGTTTAATTGCGCCCTTATTGCTTTGGGATTATGATGAACCCAGTGCCTGGCCGTGCTGTGTCGTGTTGTGTGAACCGGTTCTTGGCGGAGCAGCCTGGCTACGTAAGGGCCGGGAAGCCTAATTTTAGAAAACTATGTGTGAATATAAGACATTCTTGTTGGAGAGTACATTAATTAATGGTCTGCTGTAACGGTAATTGATAATTTTGCAAAGACGTTCTCCGCCATTAGTTGAAGTTGGTTTGAATTTTATTCTTACAAGATGAGTTTTATATTTTTGTTTGGATACGTCATACCGTTCGTAGTTGGACACGAGACAATAGTTTTGATTTTTCTTGTTATGTGACTTTTCAAATTTGAGGTCTTATGAGTCAGAAGTCGATAACTTTAATGTAAAGATATTGGCAGTATTTGTTTATTAAATATGTTGTGCGGACCGAATAACATTAAAGTTTATTCATTTCAATTATAGTATAAGCTCTCCCAACTCATTAGTCATAAGAGTTCTAAGCATTTTAATTTTGAATTTGTCAGTCAATGGTCAGTAGAATTCAAACCATTTGAGTTAATGAGTACCATACCCGGTGCGGGTAGTTAGTATAACTTTTTAAAACTGCTGTGCATTCCTAAAAAGGTCTGGTTCCCCCTGTATCACTATAGCGAGTATGAGTAGCTCTACCTAAGTTAATCGTATTGACGCACGTAAAATAGAGCATCCCAGTATATGATACATAATTAAGGTAAGTAACCCCTAAACATAGCATCCTGGCCCGCCATGCCTGTGTTAAGAAAAAGGTTGTTAGTAGATAATGGCCAGGTGGTGGAAAAGCCAGTATGGAGAAATTCACATGCAGTTTATACACATCACATTATATCCCATAACGCTCTTTTTCATTTCCCCAATATTTGGATGCTTTGTAACAGTTGCGTTTCGTTTCCGGGCAAAGGTGACTAGTAAAAGGATAAAATCCAATTCGCGCCTTCACTTTAGCATCTCCCTAATCTTTCAACTTCTAACAATATTTTAAGGACTAAATTTTCTTATATCTACCTACATGTGTACTTACTTCAGACTCGTCACATATTCCTAGCATGACATGCACAGATAATAGCAAGTACGGTAATGAAACCCCTTGTTTATACTTCTCAAGGAAGTAGTAACTATGTACCTACTGTTAGAAACACAAGAAAGTATAAATAAACACAGCAGATGTAAGTAAAGAGTTTTACTGTATGTCTTAATCGTAAAATGTAAGAGATGTTGCAATATAATTAGAGTGCATAAAGTTGTCCAGCTAGGTGAAGCAGTGATATGTGGGACAGGACCCAGGCTTGATCTCAGCTCTGGCCATCGTGATTTAGGTTTTCCAGCATCTTCCAAATTCACTCCTGGAGAATGTTGACATGTCCTTAATTCAGACCCTGGCTGACACTTACCCTATTTCACCATTTCTACCAAGGCTTTGTGTTGTTTGAGGATATGAAAATACCAAATAAATTCTAGGTTTATTTTTTCATTTTACATTTGGCTGTAAAAAATGGGAATGATTTGTAAAATGCTTGCACTGTGAAAACATACATACATCTTCCAGCTACGTTTGGACATAATCACTGCACATATTGAGACACTTGTCATTTGCACCAGATTTCCAGTACCCTCTGCAAAGAAACTGGCAGACTGCTTACTCAACAACGTTGTCACAGTGTCCTGCAGTTTGTCATTGCTGTTGAGGCGTCGTCCTCCCAGCCACGTTTTTAATGTCGGGAAAAGGCATAGGCCACACTGTGAAAAATCTGGGCTGTAAGGAGAGTGATCAAACATTTCCAATGAACGAGGTTGGGAGAAAGCGGGTAAAAATAATAGTACTATATTATGATTCGCTTGCTATTGCTTCACGGGCATTTCATGAAGGAACGAAACTGTGATTACAACATTTTATACACCTCGTACACGTACCACGCTCAAAATGTTTAAACAAAGTTCAATACGCAGGCTACAACTTTTACAGAGGGTATTAGAGAGCTGGTGCACCAGTACAAGTGTATCAATATGGGTGGTGATTACGTTGAAATGTAGCTGAAACGTGTATATAACTTTTGACAGTGCAAGAGTTTTGAAATTCCTTCCCGTTGTTTACAGCCCATAAGAGATTTAAAAAAAAAAAATTCATACAGTAAAAATTTAACTTACGTTTCAAAATTATTTTCAGCATAGTAATCAAATAATGAAAATGGTGGATTGATACACAAAATTAAAATTCTATATTTATATAAGCATTCTGATTTAGGTTTCAGAATTATACACTCAAAATTTCATATTTTATTGTTAATAAATCACTTGACAGTTCATGTAAAATTTTAGAGAGAAGATATAACCAGTATGTGTACTGGAGAACTACGTATGTAGTAAATAACAGTATTTTAAAAACTTAAAGATGGTATAATTCTAAAAATATTTGGAGAGATTATGTACATAGTTGCAGCAGTGTGATACTGTTAGAAATTAATTGTACAGTAGAACCCCGATTAAACAAAAGGATTCGAAAATGTTCACTCTAAATCAATGTTTTGTTAAATCCAACTTCATCTATTTTCACCCACCCCCCTCTCAAAGAAAATTATATTCTCAGGGATGTTTCGACAGAATTTAAGGTAATTATTAAAAAATTAGTTAGCTCACAAGTTCAATAACATAATGCATTTACCATCAATAGGTAAGCCACAGCAATGAAAGAAAAAAATTCTGAGAAAAAACTTTCAAATTTTCCACTGGAACGTTTGACGAGCGTGCGCCTGGAGAGTTAGGCCTCCTGAGCGCACACATCAACACGTGAGAAGTGATGACTAACACTGCCGAGCCGTCTTTCTTTCCGCCTCTCTCACGCTCTAACAAAATTCATTAAATTCTCATGAAAAATGTTTTAAAAAATTGGACCATGAAAACATAGTTAAAAGTTTGTGAGACAACGTTAAAATAATGATTAAAAACACGTGGTGGCCACCATTATAGCTTATTGGCGTGTGACCATGTGTAATCAACGTGAGCATTTACATTTTAACATTGGGAGATTTTCCTGGACACGTATGTTCTGGGTTTTTGACAATGTGGTCGTCGAGAAAATTTTTGAGCTAGACTATTTGGGTGAAAAGTGGGCTGTAATTGATGTTGAGAAGGGTGAGCTCTATTTTGCCTTTGACCCTAAAGTAAAACTACGACTTAAAGAGCATTGAAGGAGTGCGTTTGTTGCTGGTGGGGTGGGTGTTATGGCATGTGACGACTTACGAGGTTGTATCGAGAATTGGGTACGTGAGTATGCTGACGTCATAAATCCCAAGATTAGATGCTATGATGTGTTACCGTACAGATTCGCTGTCACTAGTGATACACCTGGGCGCCAGCTGCATTTTAAATATCCACCTCCCAAATTGCACATATTTCGGGGTATTGTCAACAAACTGTTGAATGCTGGGGTGATCTTCCTTCCTAAGTCTGAATATGCGTGCTCTGCCTTCTTGGTCAAGAAAGAGAATGGAAGGGACTATCATTTGGAAACTAATATGATGACCGCTAATAAATTATTACCGATGGATCCGTTCCCTATGCCCACAGTTGAGGTTGCTTTGCAGCATTTAGGGACAGCAAAAGTCTTTTCTTTGTCACACTTGAATAATAGTTTTCATCAGTGTTTGGTGATACCGGATAGTCGAAAATATATTGCCTTTTGCACTCCGTGGGCACAATATGAGTTTAATTGTGTTTCAACGGCACGTTTTTTTGGACTCAAGCTCTGTCGCGCATGATCAATCACATTTTGTCCGACCATAAATTTAAGTTTATGTTTAATTACATTGACAATATTGTGATGTATAGTGAGTCCACAGATTACAACGTGGAACAAGTCAGGTAGGTGCTTCAACGTTTGTGACAGGTGAGTTTACTGTTAATCCTTCCAAAGTTACTTTGTATTCCGATTCGGTGCGGTTTGCGGGTTGTATTATATCAGGAGGGAAATTGCACATAGATCCTGTAAAAGTGGAGCCTATTTCAACTTTCTGCATCCCATTACCCTCAAGAAGAGTTTCAAAGTTTGTGGACATGATGGGTAATTATTCACGCTTTATCCCCCAGAACATGGTAGTTGCAGCATCCTTAAATGTGTTGAAGCGAAGGGATCAACCGTTTGTATGAGGTGATGACCAGGAACCAGTTTTTAAGTGTTTAAAGGCAGTGTTGGCTTCTAGCCCGGTATTAAACCTTCCTGATTTTGACACCTGGTTTGTACTCCATGTGGACGCGTCATTCGAGGCTCTACGGGCGGCACTGGGTCAGGTATGGGACGATGAAGTGGTGCCCGTGGCTTTCGCGAGTCGACTGCTAACCAACAAGGAGAGAAAGTTAAGCGCCTACGAGAAAGAGGCGCTTGCCTGTGTTTATGGGACGACACATTTTGCTGAGTACCTTGATACGGTTGAGTTCTATCTCAATTCAGTTAACCAGGCTATCGCTTGGCTACTGTCCTACTAGCATGAATTTGGAAAATTAGGATGCTGGGTGTATCGTCTGACCCGATTTCGGTTTCAGGTTTGTCATATCCCTGGGAAGGCTATCGTTGACGACACCTTGTCTAGAATGTATGACGTGGAAGATTTTTAAACGGATGTGGTTGCTTCCGTTTTGTCGCATATGGCCTTTGCATGTGCGCCGAATTTAAATGTGGGGCTTAGGAGGAGATCCCATATAGAATATAGAATGAGGGATGAGCTATTGCATTTTGTGGGTTGGAATAGTCGTCAGAATCTTATAGTGGTTCCAGAAGTTTTCCGGGTTGAGGTGTACATATTTTCATTCGTTGGCCTTTGGTGTCCACTTAGGCAAAGTGCGGACTTATCGGAAAGTGGCATCTAGATTTTATTGGGACGGCTTAAGGAAGGATGTAAAGGCACTTGTATCTAAGTGTAGTGTCGGGATTGCCTTAGGGCGAAACCACCTCCAAATTCTTGCATGAGGTTGTACTCCGTCGAGGAGATTCATGTGGAAGGCGGTTCATAGTGATGCGTTTAGACCATTGGTTCGTTCTAGGAAGCATAATGTTTGTATTTTGATCATGATGGATGTGGTTTCGAAGTTTGTTTTCCTTCTCCCCACGAGAAACATGACGATGGGAACAATAGTTATCCATTTGATGGGGAAGTTTGGAGTGTGGTGGGGTCTCCTGTTAATCTTGTGAGTAATAATGCCTCCTATTTCGAGTCTAAAGAATTAAAAAGTATGCATCATTATTGGGTGGTATGGCACATGAGCAGTCTGTATTATCCTTATCGTAATACTGTAGAACATTTTAATCGCAATTTAAAGATTGACAGCTTTGTATAATGCCGACCATGCAGCATGGGACGAGAACTTGGGCCTGGTTAACACTGGGTTCAACTCGTCTGTTCACGGGGTGACTAAGTCTACTCCAGCAAGGGTGTTTCTCGGTCGTGATCTAATACACCATTTGCTCAATGTTTGGGGTATTCTGTTCTGTCTATGCCGACATCCGATGCGCAGTATGAGCTGTTAGCCCATGAGGCGGCTGGTCATTTGGTTGACGCGAAACGTCAAGTACAAGCGCGGGTCAATACGAGTCGAGCTCTGGCTAATTTTGCTGTTGGAGATGCAGTTTATTGTAGTTCTTATGTCCAGGCCTAGAGGGCCAACGCAACTAGCAAATTGCGGCCCTCATTCACTGGACCTTTGAGGGTAAGTAGGTTATTGGGTCCTAACACAGTGTTGTTACAAGATCCAGTTACAAATAAAGTGGTTCGTAAAGCGCACGTGACGCATGTCAAGAGGGCGCCGGACAAAGGCCAAGATTAGTGATTTCGCATTCTGGCAACGGCGTCTCAACACACCTCTCGGGGCCTCCATCTGAAAAGGAGGGTGTGAGCCGGCCCTGTGGTGTTTGTGTTGTTCTTGTGTGTTTTAGTCATTTGTGTTTGAGTGTTTCGTTAGAGTGTTTGTGGTTGTGACAGTGTAGGTGTGTTTAGATGTAGAGTTGTTTATAGTGGTAGTTTAGCAGTAGTAACTAACCTGGTGTGAATGTTAGTGTAAATGAAGAGCGATAGTTTAAGTTACTTGGTAAATTAGTATAAATAGGATAAGTATTATAAGTCAAGTATTTTGGGGTTGTTATAAAATTGGGTAGCATGCACACTGTGTTTTAAATGAATTTGTAATACCTTGTGTACACATTTGGAATGATTATACGCTTATAATGTTTTAAGGGATTACATAATCAATCTGAAACAGCTGTTTTATGATGTGTGAATATTATCGTGACAACCCAATTTTATGTCATTATTATTATTATATGATCGAGTGAATCCACTTGGTACATGTAATTTGTTGTTAAAATGGTTTTTAATGGATATCAATATTGTGTATTCAACAAGTAAAGGTTGTAATTAATAGTGATGATGTGCTCTTGTGTAATAACATTGGTTTTGTGCGTTGTTGGGTCGCAGTTTAATATTGTTGTTTTGCTTGCATGTTGCGTGACCTTGTCCTGCTTCCTGGGGAGCGCTGGACTGATCTATGGGCGGAGAAGTGATTGTGTTCGACCAGCATAGGGGATCGGGACACCAGTATAGGTATAGTTATCCTATCCATGTGTGAATGCATTGTAAGTACATCAAGTATTGTATATGTGTCATCGGTCAACCTATTTATTTTTCATTATACATAGTTAAGTAACAGATGTTTCAGAAAGTTAAGTAATCGGCTAACTTAAAATATTTCAAAACCCCATTCGTGAGATCTGTATGTGAAATCTGTATAATTTTGTCCTGGTTAATGTTGCATTAATAATTCTCTAGGTGGCTATTGAGGGCTAAGTTAAAGTATTTTCAAATTAATTAAATTATGGTTATAATTTTAACTATTCTATTTTGTCTCAGGAATGTCAGACTAGTCTCACCCGGATTATTAACTAGCGCGCCACTGTAATTTTATGTGTACAAGTATGGTAGTATAGAAAATCCATTCACAATGATTCACTGATTTTATATTTTGCGTAACACACTTTCGCAACCCACTTTTTTGAACCCCTGAGAAATTCTGTTTATTTTGTCTAGTGCTTTGCCGAACATGGTGCAGTGAACTTGACAGCTAAAAACCACGTTGTTCGCGAAACGGGAAATTCTGATAGCACCACAATATGTTGGTGCTGTAGGCATCTGCCACTTTTTACATATAAAACTCTAGATTACGGAATAATATAATTAGGCTAAGATACAAGAATTTTTTATCAAAATAAAAACAGAGCAGCTTCGCCTCATATGGAACAACGGTAAAGTGAGAATGACATGAGATGTTACCTGTCTATCGAAGGAGAACTGGTAGTTGAGAGGGTTGTGTGTGCTCTGGTTGGGGTTGCCATTCACAAGCCAGATGTCGTAGTTAAGGTCCACCTCCTCCTTGAAGTGATGCCAGCTGCAATTGTGATCACGGTAGCACGCAACCAGGCTGACATACCAGAACCTGCAAGTACCGTTATCACTGTACTAGCGTCTCACCACCCTACACTCCACATCATCTGAACATGCCATCCTACATAACCTACACTTTAGAAAACTTTACTGCATTTTTCACATGACACTGCATTAATATTCTAAACCAAACGTTTCAATTACTCTACCTTTATTAGCTTCTAATGTACAAGTGTTTTTTTTATGTATGGTTGTGTTTACAAAATCGTTAATTGATGTAATTGGTCCAGTGGAAGACAAGGTAAATGTAACGTAACTGCACCTCAAAGCCGCAATAAAAAAATAATTTAAAAAACTATTTAAATAGTAACGACACATTGAAATTATAACACTTTTCAATAGTTAAATGCCAAAATGGCCTTAGGAACAGTAATAAAGAAAACAAACAATCATACATAAACTCTAAGTCCTTGCCTTGTTCATATCTTAAACACAATATCTGTATAGGTGTTGCATGACAAACTGAGCATTATTTTCCATTTTCCGGCAGTTTGCATATTTTCAGTGTATGTACATATAAACATTGCCACATACTTTTTCAAGCATAACATACTTTGTAAAGGAAAAACAGGCTTATTATGAGCACCTTTCCAATTATATTTTGAACCTGTTAATTAAATATCATCAAACTTGGTACACATGTAAGTACTTAATATGGTCACCAGCCCATTGTGCAGATTATTTGTCTAGTGCTCATTTTCAAAATGGTGGTGCTTTGAAAATGTTTGGCACTATGTCATACCACAACACGAATATACAGTATAAAGATTTTATGCCATATTTTAAGAACTAAGGTACAAATTGTAACTTGCTAGGTTAATCTATACCCACGTTGAAGTATTTTGGTTTTTTTGTGTAACACATAGTTTATAAAAGGTGATTGTACAATAATCAGCAGTTGTCATCCTATTTCACAGACTATGCCTAACGTAAGTTAAAATACTTATCCTACTAAGAAGATTAAATTCATCACAAAAGTAATATCACAAACTATTCTTAGCTGAAATATACAAATACATTAATGTTAAAACGTATTGAACAGTCATTAACTTTATTTTATAATATTGGCCCACCAAAACCACAAATATGAATTTTACAAATTTTGGAAAAAAATGAACGTGAAAATTCAAAGTGACTAAAAGTAATTACTGTAAAAAGCAATAATGTTTATTGTTATGTGTGTTTTAGTGGTAAAAATGTAACAAAAAGTAAGGGGTTCGTTTGCTCACATGTCATTTAATGTGCCCTCCTTAAACAATATAAATTAACATAACTTAAAATTCAGTACCAATTTACAATGAAATTTGTAAATGAGAAAGCACAACATTTAGTAGTAAATCATATTACCAGCAATTCTTCTTCTGACTCACTATTGTTTGGTTCTGGCAGTACATCACGAACACCTGCATCACTCTTCATCGCTCTGTAATATGCATGGTGTTCCATCGGAATTAACCTGTCACACAACAAACGCAGGTCTTTGTACTTGGGTGCACAGATTGGGAATGTCTTGCTGTATGCCTTTATGACTCCTTTTCTTGTTGAGGGCAGTCACATTGTCCTCTTCATTTGCCTTTTCAGAAAGAGTTCCTTGAAATCAATTTTATACGATTGGCCCAGCGATTGTGGCTTGGCTTTTTCGTACTGAAGCCAGCAAATGGATCTCATGGGAATTTTTTGTATTCTTTTAGACTCTATCTTATTGTCAATGAAATCATCACTTCAACATTGTTCTCTCTAAAAATGGACAAAGATTACCTGCGTCTACCCTCCTGGAACATGTACATTTTTTATTTCTTTTATATCTTATATATTGAATCACGTTCCATTTTAGTATGTCCAATTTCAAAGAATTTATGGTTAATGGTTCAGATCCCTGACTGAGTCTGAAAAATATCATGCACACTGATATAAAAATGACATTCTTCTGTTGTCCACCGCAACCATCTAACATCATTTGAACTTATTCAATGCTCTGTTGACTCATTACATAATAATAAATGCCATGTTGCTTTTTCAACAACTCCTCGACGTCCACGTGGTCCTTTGGAAGTACATAAACAGCTTAGTTAAAATGAAAGGCAAGAATAAGCTCATTCTTTGCAGTCAGTTTGTCTTTGTTGCATTCTTGGTAGGCCATTTCTCCTTTTCCTGTGCCTATCATGCTCTCCTCTTTCCTTCTACTAGCCTTCGTAAGCTAATTATCATAGGTCACGAATTTGTGACCTTCATCCTTTTCTTTTGGATAAAAAACCTAAATTGCACTCAACAATTGTTCTATACTTGGCAAAGGATTCAGAAGGAAAATATTTTCTTAACATTCTGCCTGGAATTCGCAATGCATTATATAAATATTTGTGCTAGAGTCTACATACTTCCTTGTGGTCTTCTGTCTGCAATGATAGAATTAGACATAAGGATATCTCAGAATGTGCTGTCGGATACAGTTCTCATCTATCATATTTATCATTTTCCTACACAAAACATGACATACACGTCTCTTATTGTGATAATACTAAACAAATATATTAAAACAATTACTATTGGCATTAAAATACTACTTTACCGCCACTTTGTGTTCAACATTTCATTTTGTTACTCTTCTTTTTATTCACTGTTATTTTTTAAAAATAACAAATCACATCATGCTTAACACATATTTGAATCAAAC
Organism: Medauroidea extradentata; assembly: GCA_003012365.1. Taxonomy (NCBI): domain Eukaryota; kingdom Metazoa; phylum Arthropoda; class Insecta; order Phasmatodea; family Phasmatidae; genus Medauroidea; species Medauroidea extradentata. Next base: position 59,564 of record PNEQ01034212.1, read on the forward strand.
CATGATTTATGAACGGTTGCAGTACTGGACAAAGGTTTAGGAAATTAACTATTTGCTATCGTACTTTGGGCCATACTAATAATCTTTTATGTATGTTTGGCCATCACAAAAGGCAAAAAACGACTCTGCTATACAATGCTGTACACGAGACTACTTTCTCCATTCTGTTCTGTCACAAGGTGATGAGTAATCAATCTGCTTTGTTCATATAAATGTTCGTGGCTCAATGTGATCATAGTTAGCATGGTATTGGGTAAAGGAGGGAATAACTTTCACAATGTTAAATACATCCTTGAATACAATTGCGCTATCTGGATACCATACTATACTCACCTCATAAATAAACTAGAAAGCATATAGAACAAAGTCATCCAAATTATGAGATATTTTATATTAAGTAGAATTTGAAATTTTAAAATTTATTTTCAGGGTAGCATTACACACAATTTTCACCTTAGGGACAAAAATTGAAAACCCATTTTCAACATGGTTTTTTTTGTGAACTACATAAAATAAACACACTCCCTCTTGACTCAGCCTGTATAACCAACTTTCAAGACAACATGAGGCACTAGATATATTCTCTAATAACGACCTAGCTTTCAACAAAGTAATGTTAAATAGTTGGGTAAGGACATTACATGTCTACCAGTCATATTATAACATTATAATTGACACTCAAAGCTAAGAAATTTTGTAATCTCATTGCACCTATCATTACTGTCAATTTGTCACCGCTGTAGTAGATTTGTTTGTACTGATGATCCACCCACTACCCTTCCTTGAATTTCAAATACTCACCCGTGATTGCCATCTGTTCTTTTGTTGAGCTCATCCCATTATCACCTTACCTCACCATACTTAGCTAGATAACCTATACAGTATAAACCTACTGAAAGCTTTATTAAGTCTACTTCCCAACAACGTGTTTATTGTATACAATCATTACTGTAGGCCCCTACTTACTGTGTATATTACCCTGTTACTGTTTCACTGATCTCACTGTGCCTCTGTATGTTTTCTTTGTGGTAAACTGTTAAAGGTTTGTCAAAACTGTTGTCTACCAGTTCAAAATAAAATTAAATTTTAATGTCCTACAATATTTTCGTCAGCTGCCTTAAAACCTTGTCATCCTCGGTTAACACTTCACAGACATGACTAACATAGTATTACATTTCGCAGTGCCACATATACGAAAGCATAAACAACAAACACTTGAGTGTGTAACAGGGAGAGCAGGTTACTAATAGTTAAATATCAACTGTATGTGACCTAGACTTGTTTCATTGTCAACTACATGTGTTGGTATAATAAATGTGATATGTTCCCATTTAACTATGTGCACTTTTCTTAAAAGTCAAAATTGAGAATGTAACACATCAGTGATGTTCACTAAAAAAAGATAAACAAGTCACTTATTAGACAGAATTCCACAAATGTGCCACATTCATTCTTTTGGCATAGCAAGTATAGACAACGTTTCCATTTCATGTAAACTGAACTTGTAACTGCTACAGGAATAACAATATGACATTCGTGTTTATAGCAAAACCTAGATTAATTGAAATAAAAAAGCCACATTTGTACAGATATTAAATTATGGATTTTTGCACACTTGTGGTTTTGGCATTGGGATAATATGTATTATTATTGATGCATTCGTACATAATAAAATGTATAGTATAAGGCATGCAGCCAATAGCCTGTACTCTTGCTTGAATAAATATACAACGAATACATGGCCATCCCAACTTGAAATGTGGGAGGCTAAAAGAAAACATATGTACGAGAAACAAACACATTTACTTTTTACTTTTTAAAATACACCATTCTGAAACATTTATTCATATACTAGGTGTTCTGAAAGCCCATATAAAATAGCTTTCAAATGAGACCTAAAAACCTGAAGCTTACATAATAACACACATAACCTACAACACATTAACAGTGAGCAATGAAAACATGCTATGTATCTTCAAAATGCGGTATAACTTGAATCATGCTACGCAGCTTCGTTTTGTGGTTCCCAGCCTCCACCGTGCCTTAAGCCAGTTCCCTTCTCCTTCTTCCACAGCTTGTCCCATCTCTCCCTGCTATCTCACACATGATCTGAGCATTTCGCACCAGGCAGCACCCTTAATATTTCCAGTGTGTCAATCCTCTGCTAATCCTTTCACGTCCTTGTCCGAGGCAGATAGGATGGCATTGTTGGATTACGGTGCGCCGCCTGGATTCACGCTACCCCCTGCACACACAGCCGAGCTCAGAAGGGAGGGTTACCACCCCTACAAGCAACCCCTGCCACCAGCCGCCTCAAGCGTGCACCGAACCTGTGCACACCTGCCTCCATGACGGCCGGGCAATCAAGAGCTCACTCATTATTTCCACGCCCATAAGTGCATGTATTAAAAGACGCAGCTTTTGTCGAGACAGACAGTATGATCCTCACAATGTTCCTGAGTCGTCAATCGCCTCGCTGCGCCGGCCAAGACTCTGCACTCAAGGCCCTGGCAGATTTCTCTGCTAAGAGTGCTAAGCTTATTCTGCTAGTTGTTCTTACAACTTTCGTCGGGAAGAAGAAGGTTCCAGTGTCCGCTGCCCTTCGACGGAACGCGTCCGCGGAAAGTCGCCCGTCGCATGAGAGAAAGACAGAAACAACCTCCACACAAGTCAGCAAGACGTCAAGCCGAGCCTACGTCAACAGCGTTGACCTCCCCGCTGCAACTAGTGCTTTTCTATTGCTGCTTTCCGCCGCCTCACGGCAAAACGACTTGGCACAGGGTGGTTTTATCGTTCTTTATGAGCAATAAAACACAGTTAAAACGGACCTTCCCTTTTGTCTGCTTTAGCTCCTCGCTCCCTGCTCCTTTCTTTTACCCACTCCCAATTCTATTCTATTCGAGTATACTGCAGTTTGGTTCTGTAAGTAAGTAAACTCGGAGACCAGCAAGCTAACTCTTGTTCTGGGAGACTGTTGCCCCATCTATCTACCCCGTCCACGGCTTCTCGTCAGCTGTGGGACAGCACTACACTGAGCAGGTCTCTAAAAAAGGAGGTTTGCCACACCGGCATCCGCCACCAGCACATAACCCGAGACCAGAAATCGTGGTTTGCGTTGGGGAGCCCGAGTTCCGTGCAGGAAACAGCGGCTGGGATAGCTGCAGTGCTTTGCATTGGACCTAATAGTTCCTCAACGTGAGACACGTCATCTGGACTCACGAGCCATATATCTTTTTGCTCAAAATGATGGCCTTTTGGAGCCCTGTAGTTTGTTGACGCAGTTACTCAGGACAACTGCTCTCCTTTCAAGTAACGTCTCTAACTATTCTCCAAAGGTAAACTATTCCAAGGTATGCCCATGTATACAGCAGGCAAAAGGCTGGCCGTTCGTGCCAAGCTAGCGGACTTGGTCAAGGAAGTTCTGGCCAAACCAAACCTCTACACAGGGATCTACACGGCACAGAGGGACATCGCTGCAGCTGAACGTCGAGGAGAGACTGTGGAGGGTGTCATCCTGCTCATCAGGTCACTGGAGGTACCACCGCTCCTCGAACCTCTTCCTGTCACCCCTCCCAAATCAGTCCTGTCATCCTCACGCCCCCCTACAGCATCACACGTCATCAAAACCCTCACCTTTACTTCCGGAAATCCTTCTCACCAGAGAAATCCTGCTTCCGCCGTTCCTGCTCAACCTTGTCCGACGAGGACAAAAACTAGGCCTACACTGCAACCTCCTGCATCGAGACCTCCAGTGTGTGGCTACACTCCTGCAGCTTGTCCGGGCCAGCAGCAACAATAAGGAGATGGGATAAAAGCTACCCTCCCCCCATCCCATCTTCGGGTTAGTTCACGTCCTAGTTCCCAGATAACGCAAAGTTTGACCAACTCGTTGGGGAAAAGCAGACACTGATTGTGGGGAGCAGTGCCCGCTTAAACCCACGTCCCGTGGGGAGAAAAAGGCCCTCCAGAACTCCACCTTCGGGAAAAGCTCGCCGTTGGCCTCTACGACGCCACCGCGCGTCATATTTTCCAGATGTCCAACAAGTTAGCGTCAAACTTAGTCAAAACAAATCAAAACAGAAGGCTGAAAGACTAGGACAAAGGTTTTTTTACGGACTTTGTACTAAATTTGTGCCAAATGAAAAAGAATTGGTGGGTGTAAGAGTTGAAAAAGAAATTTCTTTCATTGTTTTTACTTTTAATGTCCTTGACACACGCACATGTATTGCTGCGAGACGTCACGCAGTGGACTCCCTAAACAACGCTAGTATGTTGCAACATTTCCACAATTAATCAAAATACATATTTTAAATTAGTGCTTTTTAAAAATACTAATAAACAAGTCTTAATAGTTGAGTTCAATATTTTAAAGTGCCTGAAATGAGCTTACCTTTATGCTTACTACAGTAGACCTACTGAATAAAAGATTTCAAGGCCATAGTGTAAAACAACAGTGTTTTGAAACCGTTGTAAAGAATGTTTGTGAAACGTATGACATCAGCTGCATGAATTAGGCCTAATTTGTCTTGATAGCACTTCTGATCCCGCTCTAGCACAAACCTGACTGGCCAACAATGGACGGTGACAGTAATGTGAAGGGAGTGTGCACTCGACCAATGGACCAGTATCACGTAGCAACTCCTCCCTAGCCCGTGTTTTGTAAAAAGGTGTGTTACTACGTAAGATGGAAAAATCGCAGATCTGAGACCAAACTTAGAGAACAGAACCAGATAACTTCAGTACTCTACCCTACAGTTGACAGAGATAATGAAGTACATATGAGACAAACACAAACTCACAATGAAAGTAATAAGAACAGGTGCCAGGTGGAGTAACATGCTTGTTATTAGCTCAGGGATTTATGGCATGGAACAAGGGACACCAAATAAATATCCAGAGATCAGTAAATGCTCCAAAGTTATCCACAATCAATGGACAGTCACTATAGAGTTAAAATATTATATATGTTACCATATTACTTATTGTGGTCAACTGAGAAAAAAAAAACAAGTTTCTTTTGAGTAGCTATGGTGGAAGTTACTAGGTTTGTTTTACTCGCCTTGACCTGGCGTCTCTTTGTGCTCTTTCAGCTCCCGGGGCACTCCTAGGCGTTTTACTTACCAGAAACAATATGGCAGAGGTCCGTTTTACTCGCCAGGTCAAGCGCCTCCAGGTCAAGTAGGTCATGCTCCCGCCGCTCCACCTCGCAAGGTAGGGTTGTGGGGGCAAATCGTCTGCTAGACGTTTTCACGTTAGTCTACTACATCGTGGTCTGTTAACGTTCGTAGTGATATGAATGAGAATAACTTATTATTCCAAACAACATTGGAAAATGATGGAAATATTAGAGCCGATGATGAAGGAATGGTGTTATTTACAGCAGAATTTAATTATTTATTTCGTACATGATAATTCTTCATTCTCTATTATATTCCCGTAACTTCTGCTAGTTCGGCCATCACAAAAATAAATGCACGCATTAAAGCGTTTTCCTCCGCCCTTTAAGAACACAACTCCCTCTGACCTGGGTCAACATTATTCCAACTCCACTAACCCCAGGGAGACGCGAGAGATGCTGGGTCAAGCGCGAGTAAAACAAACTTACTAATTGTCCATAAACAAAAAATGTCAGATAAACATCTCCACAAATATGTCAACCGGGGTCATATATACTTTCTCTTCTTGCAGAAGCAATCCAAAACTCCCAAATTCAATAATTAATAATTAAAATAAACAATCTGGCATTGAACTAAGAACAACACACACTTTATTTTTATAACGATAAGAAGCGGCTGTTCACTGCATCCACAATGGCTTATTGGCTTGTCACTTATTTGATAAGGTCTTCTCCATGCACACCACCATAAAATAGTATAAGTTCTAAAATTTTAAAGAAAGTTAAAATAATTTTACAACTTAGGCTATATGCTATTGTAGAGAACACTTACAACGTTTAACTTACAATTTAATTGGTGAGTTACGACATTTTAAAGCAAAAATGTTTAAACTGAATATTTGTTGTCATGTCGTTGAGTACACCTTACTTACTCTATAGTGTAGACAACATGGAAGTTGCGGAACAAGGGGTTATTGTATTATTTGCATGGAAGTTATAGCGATATAACCTACATTTATTAGTTAGGTAAATTGTAAAATTATTTGCTGTGTAGATTAACACTGTGCAGTAATGGTTGAGTGATGAATGGGTGGCATAAGGGAACTGAAGTACGCCGCATGCATTTTACTACTGTAAAAATATAAAATTAGAAATTTTTTATGTTTGTGTAACTTATCTGGTTTAAAACAAACAATATTTTCGTTACTAAGAGAAGTTTATAAGTTTTTAAAACATTTGCTTTGGGCTATTTTTAAATGAACTTAAGAAATGTTCAGGTCTCTAACAGGTATTCAGTAACTGCACAGTTTGCAGCACTTTTCTGTGTTTTGAAGTTTTGTTGTTACAATGTCCCACCCGTTAAAAAAAAAGATGTAATAGTTTTATTACGTCTATATTAAAAAGCACATTTGCAAACCAACTTATTTAAAGTGAAGTTATGTATGTACTGATCAAGTAAAGTACCGTGAAATCAGTTTTGAATATCCTTTATGGATTTTATTAGCCTATTTAAAACACGTTCCACCCGTTACGCTACGGTACCGTACGTAGGTTTGTTACACTTTTGGCTATATTTAATGTGTTCAATTTAGCAATTCCAACATGGTCACGTGTTCTTTTGCAGGGGAATTAGTTATGGAGTTGGCAGATGAATATCCAAACCGTATGGCCAAGTCTAGAGCCAAAAGAAAAGTGAAAGATGTAGGATGGGAGCAGCATTTAGCACAATAACGGGAGAGAGATGCTAAAAGGTGAAAGCTTTTAAGGGAAAAGAAAAATACAGATGCAGATTGCAAGTTGCATTAACATCTAAAAGAAAAGTTAGGGAAGAGAAAACAGAGAGAAAAACCAAAAATACTCCAGGAAGTAATAAATGTAATGCAATAACTGTACAGTCACCTATAGGGACATACTCACGTCGATAAAGTTTTAGCAAGGCATTCGATAAGGCTGTGAAAGCATTGCTCCATAGTCCAGGGAAGAAGATTGCGGCTGTTAAGAAACGTGTAGAGGATACTTTGTTTACGGAAAAAATATACTGACAAACTCTTTAATGAAGAGCGAGAAGAAACTACTTAAATGCAATAAGGGACAAGGTGAATGATTTTTACCATTGTGACGATGTAAGTGTCCAAGCACCGGGTAACCGAGACATGAAACTATTAGAGACAAAGAAAAAAAAAGCAGATTCATTATATGGTTACCAGTATGTCAGCTGGAAAAACTTTCTGTGAGTTCAAAGAAAAACCCTGAAAGTGATATTAGAAAATCAAAGTTTTATGAAATGAGGCCAAAAAATGTTATTTTACCGTCAGATACGCCACCACATTCAGTACGTGTAAACCCCATGAAAACTTTGTTTGGTTAAGGGTATTGCCAAAGGCATTTGAGAGTTTCCTGCAAATCACAAAGAAGTAATCCAACAGCTTTATTGCAATATTTCTAACAAGGAATGTATGATTAATGAATGTGATCGGTGTAAAAATTAGTGTTTGGAGTATAATTCCCCTTGATGTGCAAAAGGATAAAATGGTAACATTGTTTCAATGGGAGAAAGACAAACATAAGAAACCTGTAAAACATCAAAAGAAAACTTCACATTTGCAGTCTGATTTATTTACTGTAAAAAGAAAGACAAGGTCTACCATGAAAGTAGGGTGATGCAAGTAGATTTTGCTGAAAATTTCAAGCTATAGCATCACGGTGAAACTCAGTCAGGGCATTGGTCACATAGACAGAGTACTTGTGTCATTTGGCTAGCAAGTGGACATGAAATATATGTTGTTACTGATGGTCTTTTTCATTCCAAGTTTTGTGTCTGGGTTTTCTTGAAGATTACAACACACATTTTCCGGCTTTACACATTGGCCCAACACCCGACCTTGGAAGGAATCGACAAGTGTGTAAATGGTGCTTGGCCGATCTTGGAATGTTGGCCATGTGTTGGAAGATTTGCCATTTATTGTCGGTTTTTGGTCCAACCATCAAAGGGATTGGCGTATGCATTGGCGTTAGCTTGGTCTGTGTTTACACATTGATACATGCATTGGTGTTGCGATTTTACATTTTTTTGTAGTTTGAGAGGGAAATATTGTTATACAAAGTGTGGAAATGGATCAGTGGACATTATTCTACACATATACATAGAGTATGAATGTAGTTGCAGAAATTTTCGAATAAAGTTGAACCTCAATTTTTATGGAATTTAAATTGGCCGTATGACTGGTTAAAAATGAATTGGCCCAGTGTGTAAATAGCGACTGGCCGTTTCTTGGTCATTGTCATTTCTTTCTTCCAAGATTGGCCCAATCACTTGGGCCAATGTGTAAATCCGGCCTAACGTGGAACTATTTTGCAAGTAGACATGGTAAAGGAGCAGTTGATGTGTTCGGAGGTGTATGCAAAAGAATTGTCTGGTAAGGCATTTTATGTAGGCAGATTCATGAAACAAATTCAAAAGAGTTTGCAGAAGAACTTCAGAAGATAACACAGAAGACTGATGTACTACACATCGGTACAGAAGAGATAGAAAATAACTAAGAAAGTTTTAGAAGAAGATTGGAAGGATGTGTGTGAAAAGACTGGAATGATGTCATTGCATTACTTTAAGCATTTGGACTCCATGCATATAGTTGGTGGAAGAACACCATATTCACAACCTCATGAGTTTTTGATAACGTCTATAAATGATAACAAAAAACAGCTGCCAAGAAGTTCTGGTACCAGGCTGCAAGATTCATTTGAAAGTGAAGCAAGTTTGGTAACTAACAGTGATTTTGACAACACTCAACGTAATTCACACAAGTCATTTAAGTTTAGTGTGAAGTTTGCAGAGATAAATGATGGGACATACATGTGTGTAAAACTGCGTAACTCCAAAGGTACCATTTACCCAAAGAATTACATTGGTATCTGTCGGGAAGTGAGTAATGAAGAACAAGATCTTCAGATAGTCTTCATAAAAAATTATGCGAAAAACCTTTACAATAGATGAAAATAATGAAGCATGGATTCCACATGATTAAGTAGTCAAATTACTGAGTGTACCAGAAACCAAAACTGTAGGAATCAGAATTTTATATTCATTTTCATGAAAATGCAGTCCGTGTGATACAGTAATAGGCTAATTTCTTAAGTTCTCATTTTGAAATGGAAATTATTTATTATACTTATTTTGTTTTCATCTTCTTGTTTAATTTAACTTAATTTTGTGCATTAATTATGTAAACCACATTGGGAAATTAGATTGAAACAAACTGCAATTGCACTTGTCCCACCCGTTATATTTTGCTTATCCAGCCCGTTACAAAGAAAAAAAAGCTTTTATAAACAAATAACATTGTAAATAATAATAATACCCATGAGGCTGTATTCTTTATTCTTTCGACTGGCAACACAAGTACCTAAATGTGTAAGAAAATGCTATAGTCCTAATTCACAAACTTCAATTCAACATTGGATAATTACATGATAGTAAGTTTTGTGCAGTCCCACCTGTTACACCTTCAAAAGCATCATACAGATCTATATTCATAAGAATTCTGATGTCCCACCCGTTACATATGGAATGGCTGTTTATTTGGCTGTTGAAGATGGTCCACAAGTTTTTAAATTTCCGAAAGACTTTGAACAGCAAGTATTTATTAAATATACACTTGTGTAAATTGCATAAAGAAAATAATACTTTCTTACTAAACTGTACTAATTTTTGTATCTGATAGTTCAAAGGTGTAGAACTAGGGTCCATAACAGTGGCAATCCAGAACTCCTTTCTGCTATGGCATAGTTCAGTGCAATATAAAATAAAAAGAGTTGAAACTGTCTTGTGTGAGTTGTATTTTTATCTTCCTTTCATTTTACACAATATTTAATGTATTACTAACTCTACTATATCATGAGAAGTTAGTATTAAAAGTTGAATATTATTTACGAATTCTCTAACTTAGCCTACATGGCAAAAATCTCTAGATTTTCCTTAATGCTGCAGCTAAGCTTCATGCTGTTTTTGCTGCAAAAATTTTTAATTACCGATTGTCTTGGAAGAATAATTTAGTCATACATGGATGTTAGAAAAATAGATTACCAAACTGTCTAAAATATTCAACTAGATTTTTTTTACTATACTTTATAATAAAATCTAGTATTTTGAATTAGTTCTTGCATTTGAACATCCAGTCACTGCTAAACTATTTAAATTACACTCAAAATATGACGCTAGCAAGGCGCATTAATACCAATGTGATAGTTTGTAAGGTAAAATTTTTATTTTTGCTCAGTTGGTGCACATGGAGAGGGCAAAAGTAAATAAGCGCATCTGTGTCAGCATTGCTGTTGTCACTCTGGTATACATTCCAATTAACTTTGATCGATCTGCCTATTTTGTTTTTTTTCACAGTATAATTTAGTATGGTATATTACTGTAGGGAAATAGTAAGCATGTAAAAGATGTACTTAAATTACAAAAAAAAAATAATTATAACATTAACAGATTCAAACAAGTTAGAACATTATAAACCACTATTTATCAAATTAAAAATAATGGCTGTAATTAATTTATATATTTATTCATTATTGTGTTATTGAAAGAATAATTAACCTGAAATACAATACAGACAAGCTGTACATGGGCACAATACTAGAAATAGTGTACGTATAAATGTACCATATTGCAGAATTAAGAAAACATACTAAACTTTAATACTGTAACATCCCTTTATATTTTGTGTTTGCCTTCCTCAATGTCACCTAGGTCTCCACCTAGAGCAATTGTGCTCAAGGAGACCAAGATCTTATCCTCAATTAGTACTTAATGTGTCTTTCTGTATTGTGTATAAACAATAAACAAACAATATCCACGAACTGACAAAGTTATAGGAACTTAGAAATAAACTTTTTAACTTATTACCTCTTGATTATAAGTACATGTCATACAATATGTTTGAATGTAAATTTTATGAGAGGCTTGTGGCAAAACCTTTTCTCTCTATGAATGAGTTTTATGAGTGAATATGTACTTAACTTGTATTTAAATCTGTCATCTTATGTACTTTTATTAATGTAATTATTTGACGTATATGACTGTAATCAGTCTTTCAGACAATAAAATAAAAAGTAACTAAGTACTTACTCTATGATGACAATATCTTCTTTCATAACACAATTCAATGGACACCATTAGTTGTGACCACGGTCTTAGAATTACAGGTCTGGACACAAGCCTATCTAAAAATGCTAATGAGTAGACCCCATTATGACAAAGTGCCACACCCACTGGCAATGAAGTGTTGTTTTTAACATTGTAATATAGGGTCGTACTAGGCTACCACATCTCCTAGCAGTTCCGACATGAATTTGCTCCTTGTAGTCCCATTTACGCAATGTTAAAACAACCCCAGAGTGCCAGTGGCGCCAATAAGTTGTAACGGGGTCAATTTTCAACTCTAAGTGTCCAGACCTGTTCCTCTATGGCCATAGTTGTGACGTCACACTAGAGCACTGGTTCCCAACAAATGTTTGTTTTGAAAGTTTAGCATTGAAATATACATGTAGGTATAAGTTAGTAGTTGACTAAATTCACTCTTTTTGTAATTGCCCATCTTTAATTTGCAAATAAACTGTATTATTCAAATGAGAACAACATGCATGTTTACCATTAGGTTAAGCGAACTCGTCACTACTTACACGTAAGTATCTCCGAGTATTCTGCAATGTTATCAGCTGGGCTATGTTCATAACTTCAATGATTTTACTTATTTCGAAAAACAATAGAATCTACACAATTTTTCTTAGGGATGTACATTTAGATCATTGGTTAACATGTGCTGAGAATATATTTGTTTTGAACCAGCATCGTATATTTGACGTCACAATAATGGTGTCCGTAGCAAAAAATTAATGTCTGGCTATAAAATACATTAAATCCAACGAAATTCAAAATACATCAAAACAGCATGTAACTTAGGCCCTAAACAACAAATATATATTTTTATACAGTGAAACCTAATCAAACACTTTTCCTTATCAACAGTCATTTGGTTTGCCGGCTCAAATATATATTTAAGTTAACATTGAATCAATAAATCATGAAGTTAAACATATTGAACGAGTTGAAAGGAAACCCTGAACAAATGCTAATCCTGTCACAAATATAGTCAGATGTGACACAGAGTTAGCCATCACAAAGCACACACAAAGTATCCTGCCACTTTATACTTCCTTATTTCGCACTTTCCATGCACAAATGTTTTTGAACTTGATTCACAGACCGGAACACACACCATGATACCCATGAATGAAATCAAAGAAATGTTTTCTTCAAGACGTGCATGTCAAAAGCATGTAGGCCTATAACAACTTCATAATTCAAGATATTTTTGCAGGTTACTTCATGTTTACTCAATAGTGGCAACTCCTAGAAATGAGATCTCCCCTGGTATTTCTAAATGATGTTTATATTCTCACATGGGTAGCTACATGGCTGATAAAACCTGATGGCCTAGCGGGAACACTGTATTGTTGACAATATAGTAATTACCAACTCCAATCAGGACCACATGTACCTAACCTCTGTACCATTCTTATTGAGTGATGATTAGGCCTACGCTCTCACCGTGCCACCAGTTGTCACAGTTGGCATATCTGAATAAACTGTGCACACTTTACACATTTACTCGACAATACAAGCACTGACGTGGGTGAAGGATAAGTGGAGAAGGTAAGGGCAAGCTGGTGAGGAAGAAGGTTGCTTTTGGATGTCAATGATGATGAAATTGTAGTGGGGCTCATTAAAATAAAGGCTAGTCAGGATCTAAAAGCTGATGAATGGGAAATTATTGAGGGGAAAGTCATGATTCCTATTAACAAAGGCAGAGTACAGAGGAAGAGGGAATAGTCAGTTCAGATGATAGCTGCCCCGGGGCAGAAATGTTTTTAAAGGAAAGGTCTAAGAACTGATCTAAAGGAAAATGTGTACGTAGAACTGATGCAGGCCCATTACTTGTCAGTGTTAGAGGAGCAGGATGGAGTTACGAAGCTGAGGGAATTGGGACATAGCAAAGGTAACATAAGGGTTAAAATGTAATACGGCAACGGGTCCAGGCGTTACAGTACAGGAAATAACGCTCTTAAGATTGGTGGGGGAGAGTTGGTCCGCTATCTAGAAGTACTGTACCTATTTCACAGATCTCCGAGATGGTCCCAATATTCAAGCAGTGGGAGGATAGGAGGAGGTCTGGCAGCTAAAGACAAGTGTCTTACATTGAATGCTGAGAAGGTATTGGAGAGACTGGTGATCTAATATGTAGTACGCCTACAAGTTATGAGTGAGGAACTGGTTGCAGGATTATCAACATGGATTTAAGAAGGGTTATTCATGCGAAACACAGCTGGATGGGCTTATAGATATTGGTACAAGCAGTTGATGAGATGAAGCCGGTGGACACCTGCTTCATTGACTTCGAAAAGGCATTCGATAAGGTACCACATGACGTGTTAATGCAGAAAGTTGATGAATTGCTGGCTGACAAAGTTATAGTGAGATGGACTGGAGACTTCCTCGAGGTGCGGAGACAGAGGGTAAAAGTGGGAGACTCCTTATTGCAAGAGGGAGAAGTTACAAGGTTACATCCGGCATGCCACAGGGAAGAGTGCCAGGCCCTTGTTGTGTATAATAATGGCAAATTACATGGGTGTATGTGTAAGTAGCAAAATCAGATTGTTTGCTGATGACTGTGTTATATGTGCAGGGATGGCTGGAGGGAACATGTTGTAGGATGATACTGATAAGATACAATTGTGGGTGGAAGTGAACAAAATGAAAATAAACGTGAGAAAGAGACAGATTGTTAGGTTTACCAGGAAGAAGGTTAGGAGTACGGACGTATACAGATGGGAAAGGCAGGAGATAGAGGAAGCTTCAGAATACAAGTACCTAAGCAAAACAAAGCAGAGTGACTTAGGGTGGAGTAGTAAAGTAGAGAGAGGGGTGTCTAAAGGAAGCTGGGAAGGGTATTGAAGGAAGTTAGTAGAGTAGTGAAGGAAAAGGCACCATAATGGTACGACCAATATTGGAGTACGCTGCAGCAGAGTGGGTCCCGTACGTGGAATTGGAGGTGCGGGAGATTGAGAAGGTGCAAAGACAGGTAGCAAAGTGGGTGAAGGATAAATGGAGAAGATGAAGGGAACTTTTGGCCATCTGTGATGTTGTTGGAACTAAGGTGGAACTCATTGAAGGAAAAGAGAACAGTGAAAAGGCTGGGGATGTACAAGGTGGTGAATGTAGAAGGAGGGTAGGATAAGTTAGACTGCCTGTTAACTAAGGTGGAGTATAGAGGGAGAGGCAATAACAGTGAAACATCCAGGTGATGAGGAGCAGAACAGAGTAGGGTAGGCAGTCACGTATGAGGTCAGGGAGGGAGTGGAATTTACGTTTAGAGGAATTGATGATGGCGAGGGGAGTTGGAAAGTTTATGAAGGGATTTGTAGGGAATTGATGCAGACGTTAGAGCTTGCCACCGGGTTTTTTCCCAGCTGCACGTTGTTGTTGTTATTATTGTTAAAGGAAGCTGGAACAGGGTAAAAGGCATACTGTGCTTGTGAGGTCGGTGAGGGAGCGGAATTTACTGACGGATAAGTTGGTAAAAGTGAAAGGAATTGAACAATTTGGGAAATGAGGGAGAATGAACCAGCTATTAGCCAGTCACCAAAACAATAGCATTATTATGTTATTATTAATAGGAATGAAATTAGCTCGGAGTCATTACCTTGGTTGCTTCAAATCTTCAATGGCAAATGTGAATTGGTGTCCTCTGATGACATTCCAAGGAGGGTTTTCTTCTGGACAAAGCTCATCTTTCGGACACGGTACTTTTCTCAAGAAATCCTCCCCTTGATTGAAACAGTCGTAGTCGAAAGCAATTGTACTAATTTTGTTAAACATTCTCTCACAAGCTGCTTCCTTATCTGAAAGGGATCGGTTGCCATAATATTCCAGAAAGTAGCCCCTATCTAACACAGCAAATGTAATCAACTGACTGACATTTACATTTGCTGTAATGTTCCCAAAAATATATCCAAAAGAGTCTTTCGAGTTGTGAGGGCTTGTTTTCTGTATGCCAAACTTAATCAAAAATTTAAAAAAATGTTTCGTGTTCCAAGTACCAGTTATATGAGTGCAATTTACTTGGCTTACGCTCACATATAAGCAAGCAATTATAAACAAAGCCCGTTCAACAAAATGTTGCTTACACTGTAACTGCCTCATTTGGAACGAAATTGCGCAAACACACAAAACGACGATTTTCCAATTACATGCTAAAAGTAGCGTACTATAAAAATTTTGAAATAACTTCTTCCGGTAAAATGTTACAGAAACATTGACATAAACAATAAACGAGTATAGAAGAGTTTCTCATCTGCACAACATAAACAAAAAATAACATCGTCAAAAGTAACAGAAGTATGTAAACATTCAATCGCACCGTATGTTACCTAATGACGCCATGTTTACATTCTTTAGACTTTTGTTCAATTCGACCTCTATTTTTGAGAATTCGTCTCATTTGCGTTTTATGCATCAGAAACAGGATGGCGATGGGTTATTCATTTGCCGGGTCCACGGTCGTAGAAAAACGGGTCTAACCATGGTCGTAGTAAAAGTCTGCACACTCGCCTGTCTACAAATGTATTTTGCTTGACCCCCTTGTTGTATGGCTGTAGTTCGTCAAGTTACCGAGGTCGGACTCAAACTCCGCCCACTTTTTTCCATTGTTATATTTATAAAGTAAGTAAAAATTTGACGTGTTTTTGGGGTGAGGGCAAAGGGGGTGGGCCCGTAATTATAAACGTCTTTCGAAGTACAACCAATCTCCCTCCACCCCAATCTGAAGTTTTGCACATTATAGACCATTTTCAGGGTAAATATCAAGAGTAGCTACTCATGCGAAAATTACCAAAAAAATCTGCGGAAATGTACTAATTACGATTTATTACGTTGAATAATAACAGTAATTAGTAGTCGCGATTAATAATTATGCTTACTTTCTACCAATTCGATAGTGGGGAGGGCTATGAAGATCAGGGAAATTGTGGGGTAAAATACGTAAAAAGCATTATATTTATTGCATTAAATACCCTAATTACGATTGATTTTACGTAAAA
>PNEQ01034213.1:0-37701 GCA_003012365.1 Medauroidea extradentata
GCCAATTTTGGTGGCTCTATCTCTTATATTTTCTAGTATTTTTCGAAAAATGTTTAAAAAATTATTTTTTTCAACGTGGCGTAGCTCCCTTAATATTTACCACAGAATAGTGTTGGTTTATATACCCCACCTTATTTTCCATAACGAATCCCCTCCCGGACTTTGGCACATGAATTCTGGTCCACCCTGTATATACGTACGTGTGTGTGTATGTTGGTATGTGGATTTTTTTTTTTTTTTTTTTGCGTCTGGAATTTCGTTTGTGAAAGTAGCTCCTTCCCCATCCACTATGAGAATTCGCTGGAAAGTCGTGCCGACCTTTCCTCAGGGCAATGTTCTGGACGGGTCCGGCTCATATCGTGCTCAAGGAGGAACGTACGAGCGTTATGGGCGAGGGTATTGCGCGAGCCCTCCTATCATATCAGCAATATTGCCGGCGTACCTGCGACGATGCTTGGCCGCTGATCCCTCGTCATCATTGTGTTCACCTCCGTCTCGTCCTAAACACATGTCTACTACTACATGCAATACCGCTCTGCCAACTTCACGGACACTTTATGAGAATGTCAGGCCCGAGGCAACAAACTCTGCTGCAGTGGTTATGTGCTTTTTTGGCGTCTCGGCTGTGCCGTCATAGCTCTGATCTCGGCAATACTGGATCCCAATTATATATTTTAGAACACTGGCTACAATTTCACTTAAATTTCTTTCTGTGCTGTTATTGATTGAAATTAATCGCAAATTCCTTTCAAAATATTACCAACATCTGAATACAAAAGACGACTGATATGTTTAAAATAACTAACTAAATAATTCAATTAGTGTACAAATTTATCTGCGCCAGGTATGTTAAACATGCAATCACGACGGATTAGTGAGATCTTTAGAAAAAGCAATTAATTTTCTATCCAATACGTGATGCCCCTTACAATGTAAGGTCCAGGGCAAATGCCCCTATTGTCACCTAACCCCTTTTTAGACTGTTCTGCTAGAGCACTGACTTCCCACTACGACTGATCCAATCCAAGCTTCATTCCCGGCGGGGTCGGATCCCGAATTTCCGTATGCAGGTAACGTGGTTGACGTTGCCGTTGGCTTGCGGGTTTTCTTGGGGTACTCCCGATTCTCCCGCCCTTCGCATTCCGTCGCTTCGTTATAGCGGGGATTTATTTCATGTTATCGTTTGTATTACGGCAGACGCTTACGGGCGTTTAGTCAGAAGTCTGACCAATCTGGATTGTGAAACATTGTGCTCTAGTGTACTATTTCAATACGCTTATTTATTTATTTATTTATGCTGCGCAGGTCTGTTTGCTCCTAACCCATCTTCTGTGACAGTTTTACTTAAGGATAGTTTACCTTTGTCTTAAAATTTACGATATTGTATCAAATGTAATATGTGGGGATAAAGTACTTTCGGGTGTTTGACGCAACCTATGTATTATATAAGCATAGCTGCCCCTTGATAGTCTTACTGCCTCAGTAAGTATCTTGGACTTGATAACAATGCTCTCACTCTTTGTATCTTTGCAGGTTTGTAATTAATCTACAATATTTCACGGAATCTCTAATAAACTGCAATACAGTGGCTGATGTAAGTGAAATTGCCTTCTCTGAATTTTTTTGCAACGTTAGCGTGAGTAACATAGGACACGTGGGGTGACTTGAGGCAGGTGAAATAAATATTGTTTCCTAATTTGGCAGCCCTGAATAAATAAATTTGCTTGCGATAATTTTCAAGAGATAAATTTACTCTACGTTGATACATGCAGCATGCATTTTGGTGAAAAGGATTTTGCACCACCTTGTATAATATGCTTTAAGTGCACACCTGCCGCGCAGCTTCATTGTCAGTGTTAGGATGTCATTTTCGTATAGTAAATTAGGACTGCAATAAATTATTGGCTCTGTCTTCTAATCGAAAAGTTACGTTTTACGATTAGGTGTGTATTATTGGTTTACATTGGTGCTAGGCGTTATTTGGTCTTTATTACAAGGTGAGGATAGTTATAACTAAAGGTACGTCAATATCGCGGATTCATCTGGCAGCAGCGTAGACTTGTCAGTGCTATACACCCACTGGCCACAATCGATTATCTATTGGCTTATAACCGTACAAGCAGGTAGACAGCGATAGTACTTAGCATTATTTCCTTATTTACTATTGGCTTGCAGTAGTCAAACGCGTTTCGTAACATCCGCCAGAAAGTCACAGACATGACAATGAAGTATACGTAATTTATGTTTAACCTGACCTGGAATGTATCTGCGAAATTTACGTACCTCTAATTATAACCTTAAATTTAAAGTTAACCTTACTATTCCGTACTTGCGCTTTAATATATAGACTACAACGTGCGTAATGTGTGATACGGTAACTAAGTCCGTATAAAATTTTTTAAAATAAATCTTGCAGATTTTTTAATCAGGATGAAATTAAGAAAAATTGAACACAATTAGTGACACGGACTCTTAACTCTCACTTGTCTTGTGGTACCACCGGAAAATCACAGAGGGCACGGTGTCTATGTAACCTTATCCTAGTTGGCATTTCACAAGAGCAGCGCCTCTGCACAAAGTCGTTCTACCAATAACCATGAAGTATAGCTGCAGGTGTGCACGTAAGGCACTGAAACAATGTCTCAGCAATTTTTTCATCAAATATCAGTGGCTCTACTGAAGAAAATAAAAGTTGGGCAGATAATTTCCAAATGACCCAATTGTGTTGATTCGTTTATTTTTTGTGAAATTCTTCGGTCCGTAATGATAAATGGCGATGTAACGCCTTGCACCTGGTCGGAATCAAGGACACCCATAACTTATAAATTATGGCGAGGGGGGAGGAAAGTAATAAGTAAATGACAATAATGTGCCATCAGTGACAACTAACACAATTATGATAGTCTGCATAGTAAATTGTTATCATTGGCATATTTCAGCATGTATAAACTGCTGGTGTGTAGAACTTTCCAACCTGGAAGTTTTCTTAAGTTTCATTGAAACACATCAATACACAATGTGTAACATTCGTTGCGGGGGAAGGAATGCTCAGCCTCTCATGCCTCTCTAAAGAGAAGTCCTCGCTTGTCGCATGGCAATTTTGTAGCGTGTCACGTCTATTCATGTTTAAAGTGAAACCACTTAACTTACACCGTTAGAAGTAATCTACGAAAAAAAAAAACTCTTGAAGCTATAATTCTATTATTTTAAAAATTCAGTACGCTTGTTAGAAATTTAGAAACATGATTTACTGACCTATCGTGCGTGTATGTATATATATATATATATATATATATATATATATATATATATATACATACACACACACACACACACACACACACACACACACACACCGCTGTAACTTTGAAAATGCCACCTAACTAAGTTTTGACCTTTACTACAAACTATATCCGAAAATAAAAATTTAAGGTCACCGCTCAAAGTCCTATAGGAAATAGACTACAAAGAAACTCTTCTGCGCTGTGAATAGGGGATATATGTTTCTCGTCGAGCGTAGCACTCTGACTCGTATCGCTCCGCTGTTCCCACGCCGCGTCAAACGTGGAAATTTGATACCAGTACACACTCCTCTTCAGACACTGCTCCAATGTTTCAAGCGCATGTATGTAACCCGCATCAACACCTTATAAATCAAGGATAATCTTACTATCGCTATAGCAATGAGAGTATTATACATATCAACATTATCTTCGCGCTTTAACAAAGAGACAGTTTCTTATATTCACTGCGTTCTGCAAAATCAAGTGTAATAAATGGTTACATTATCAACGTGATACTAAAAAAAAAATGATTTGTAAAATTGTAGTCAACCATTCTTTTCACTTGACTTCGGCAAACGCGGCGAAAATGCGAACGACTGTGTCACTGATAAAACACGAAGATCATATTATGTGTAATACTGTTATTGCTATAGAGATAGTAAGAATATCCTTGTTATACGAGCCTTTCTCTAGGCGCTAGTCATCTCTCAGAAACAACCTCGCCTGGCCTTCCCTCCTCCCAACCCCATGAGGCATCTTGAGTCCCTCGCTAGGCCCGGTGTAAGGTTGCTAACAAGCGGGAACAGGGTCGCAACAACAAGGTGATTGGGCGAGAGATGGGTGGTGATAGTTTATAGTTTCCTGCTCCATTGTGCGCTCGCAATTACCGCCGAGAAAGGAACACGGAGGACTTCAAAGGTGTCTACCGAAGCTCGCCCAAGAGTATTAGATCGGGGCAAGCTGGCGCGTCCTTTCGCCATTCCTGCTCGTGTTTCTGCCTTTGATAAGGACAGGCCCGAGAAAGCATGACGTCACGAATGTGTTTTCAAAGTTACCTTTGCTATAAAAAATAATAAGGTCGACTTTAAGAGTGAGACATCGTCACCATCTTGAGTTTTCGTACTTCATGTCATAACTCTTCTTTTGGATACATTTATGGAACTTTAACCTAACTGCCGAAAAGAATACATACTAATAGAATTCTACACATCATGCACCTTTGTTTGCCGATGCTGTTGTTACAGATCCAATTATAGTTAAGGAAGCGATAAGGATGATCTAACTGCAGTTATATCTGTTACACCAGTAACAAAAACTACTCTGCCGTTAAGTTAAATTTCCGTAAATTTACCCACAATAATAGTTTTCACACGAAATATAGAAATTCAAGATACCGACGATCCCTCCCTCTTTCGCTGCAGTGTGTTCGTAAATACGTTTTCTTTAGGAAACAATTTCTCATGCGCACATTGCGTGAATGTATGAAAAGAAAAACACTTCGGATGAGGACGGAATATCATTGATAAGATCCGATGCTAATTAAAAACCCGCCAACATAGCTAAAAATGACCTATTCAGACTGCCATACTTCAAAATGTACTAACCGGATATATGCGAAACTCAAAGAGAGACGTGCATTGAACTTTACGACAGACTTTCCGCCGATGAAACTATATGGTCACTGCTTCATCAAGTGGGGTAGCGGTGGCTGAATGGTCAGACCATTCGCCTCCCATCAAGGCGATCTGGGTTCGATTCTCTCGGATTTTCACAAGTGGGAATTGTGCTGGACAATGACACTGATCGGCGGGTTTTCTCGGGGATCTTTCGTTTCTCCAGCCCTTTCATTCCAGTGCTATTCCATACTCACCTCATGTCACCCCTCACCAGCGCTGAAGACCTTGATGTTGAAGCGCCGACCAAAATCTCTCACTCACTGCTTGAAGTAAAATTGGATCAGCGGGAATCTTTTCCGTTAGACGAGTACTTCGTTCGTGGTGGCTATGTGGCATTTGATGCGCGCTTCAAGGTCGCCCTAATAGCTCCGTTACTTATGAGCCCTTAATGCAGTCGTAGGTGGCTGACTGTAAGAGCTCTACTTAGTATCCTGGCATGTGCAATGTTTTAAGGGAAATTCAAACGTTGAATTAAATTACGTCTCAATTTAAAATTTAAAATATAACGTTTCGATTAAATTTTACTCTATGGAAATGTCTGGAAAGAAAATTTCCTTAAATATCAAATGCACTTTATAATTTTACATTTCGCAAAATTAAAAGAAAAAAAAAATCCAACAAATCTCGTTCAGGTGTTTAGGGAAGTGATACATTAAAATAGATCGCAGGCTTTCGTGGCCGTTGTCTGCATTTTCTTGGCTTGTGGGTGTGAGCCGCGTCTGAAGATTGTCTTGCGACGTTTCGGCAGTCGTTGCAGCTGCCATCATCAGGTAGTCGGACACCAACTGGCAGATGCAAGAGTTGCAGGTCCTTATATACCCTGGTGTCTGGGTGGTTACTTCCTGGTTGGCTGGGCCTGTCGGCCAATAACATGCCTGCGTGCTCCTGATTGGCCAAGGTGGTTAGCCAATCCTGGCTCTATCCTGGAGGACCTTCTGTTTGGCTAATTTTACGTTTATTGTTCATAAGTAGAATATGTAGGGTCTATAACGTTAAACATTTCTATTGCACTTTTGCTTGAGGTTAAGAAATTCAACTCTCGATTAAGTGAAATTCTACTACACGTTAAGAATCTGTATGCTTTTAATGTAAAGGCATGACAAACACCAATTTTCATTATCATGTTTTTATTTTTATATTTGTACCGATATTTTTTCGACATAGGTTGTCACTTAATTTTGCTCTCGTGACATATTTTTCTCTATCATAGTGTTGCATTATGTTTTTTCTAAGTCATAAGTTACATAGTACGATTTTAATTTTGAGTAAGAAACTAAAACCAACTGACTTAGGCCTACCAAACTGAAGTTATTCAAACTGAATAACGGCGTCGTTGGCTATAAGGCCTCCGATATAAAATCGTAAAATACAATATTGATTTATGTAAAATGTCTTCAATTTTAAAAACTGTTATCTAAAATTTTATAATTATTTAAAAATAAAATATTATGTATATATTATACATCAGATCTGGTAGTCTACTACATCGTTATTCAGTGTGAATTATTTCGGTTCGATAAGAAAGTAAGTTTTAGTGTCGTACTTAAAAACAGTGACATGCAAACTTAGACTATAATAAGTCATTGTGAAAGAACTGTGGTAGATAAAACAATTTCATGAAAGCTAAATTTAGTTAGAATTTATTACTAAAAAATAAAAGTACTTCGTACAAGTGTAAAGAGTAAACCTTTACGTTATGAAAACTTCTATCGTGCTCTTAAAAAGGGACAGTTGCCTGGTAGTTGGGCTGATACTGGCCAGGGGTCAAATTTTCGCTGGTGCTTATGGGGAAAACTTCTGGTACAAAATGAAATCCTTTCGAGAGCGAAGTTTTCTCCATTTGAACCAGCTTGAAATTACTCAGTTAACTGATACCAGCATGACTGGTGGTGGTTATACTCCTTTGCAACTCCGTCCACAGTATGTTCGAGTTCCTCATACAATAACCTGAAGCCTAGTACACACGCGCACATTTCTTGTGTATGAAAGTAGTGAACAGTAAAGGTAACACTAGCTAATGTTCTAGCTGACATCCTTCCAAGTCAATTGCTTGATTTACGCAGTCAACTTTCCTGTTTAAGAATCGGCATTAAATTGTTGAATGCATATTTTAAGGCCGCATTGACGGTATCGGGAGTTATTTGTGCAATATATATCGTGTCTGCACAAAAAAAAAATTATAAAATGTAAACATTGCAGGCAGCAGATAATATCTTTGTTTAATTAAGTTCATGCACGATCCGGCCATATTCTTCACTACCGTTAACTGGGGTAACTTTGGCACATTTTAGGGTAACTTTGGCATTATCCAAATATTAGTTTTGGAGTAATTTGATAAGTAAACAGATGATAGAATTTCAGTTCTTAAAAAAAATACATTTTATCCGGTCAGATAAAATTTGAAATGTTCTTCATTGTGAAACCAAAATTTTGAATGGGACAAAGTTACCACCCCCGGCCAACGTTGCCACAGTTTACGGTATCTTAATTTGTTTAGCTAGACACCTTTTTTTTTTTTTTTTTTTAAATATTTCGTTTTTGTTAGCTATTTTGTTTAACAACAGTTGTGCGTGTATAACATTTTTTTTTTACATTTGACTTGTAGAAGAAAGTTAAAGAAATATAAAACGGTCTCTACCCCGCACTAGCTAGTATACAAGACCTTATATACAAGCTACTAGTATACTCGGTGGTCTTCTACACGGCACAAGTTTTCCGTAAGTCGAGGCGAACACGAAGGTGTTAACCTTCTTGAACAAGAAAGATGCCTGAGTGTACTAGGCTTTACGCACCTATATACGTTTACTTGGACCCTTCTGCACCATTCACCCTATCTCTCCGAGTTGGTGCAAAACGTACAGCACTGAGGCGCAGAAGTTGTAATTATATCCGCCAGCAAAACCAACAGGTCACAGAAACTTGAGGACTATACCCAGTCGCGTTGCAAGAACGCCTTGTAGCAGCGCAAGTGCAGAAGTTTCAGAAGGTAACGACCTCACAAACAAAGCTCTTACATCATCCTCACCAGCACTCGTGACCGCTCTTCACAATACCGTACCAGTTTCCTTGTCCATTTTATTTTAGCGTACTGTATCCGTGTGATCCACATTACAGCACCCTCTCGAGGTTTCTTATCTCTGCGTAAACCAGTTTTCGTAACCCAAGTTCTATCCATAAACGTAATAAAACTCGTTCGATTTTTATGTTAGTGTTACGGTTGTCTTTGCATCCATTAACCTCTATGGCCAATCGAAGTCGCTTTTTGTTGGTCACATGACCATAAAATTTCACGAACGATCCAGTTCGAAATGGCGTCGACTTACTAAATTCCAAAGCACAGCTAGATTACCATGACCACATGCATGTTTCATTTCTGCTGTCTACCCATTTCCATTTGCGTTTCTAATTCTTATTAATTAAAACTGACTCCAATGTTTTAAAGCCGAGGTAAAGGGTATCTTTTAGTTTTCACTTACCCCTTTACTAATCGTTTAATACGTACACGGAGTAACGAACCGTTCCTTTGTTAAGAAGAGGTACAGCATGTGATATCACAAGCTATACCCTTGATTATAACAGAAGACAATACAAATTATGCATCGTTTGAGGCGGGCTTAAGGGCCCTCCCTAGGTACTGCGTTTGTGTGAAAAAATCAGTCTAATGTTAACGTTGCAGCTGACCGGCGTGTGTAGGCCTAATTCATTATTGCATTTTCACGCAAAGCCACTCGGCTAACGTGCAGTGCTTTACTTTAATCTTTTTTTCCTGTGTAACTTAAATGGTGGCCAAATTATTTTATTGGTTGACAGCATAGTTTGAACTCTAGTGCTCATTTACATCGTCTTTATCGAATGCGGCTGTTAATTTTCCAGATGCGGCAGTCGGGATAAGAGATTTTTAGCCATTTTAAGGGCCCGAAAATAATATTCCTGATAAACGTACGTAATTTTCAAAATTCAAGAGACATATTTTGATGCTTGTGTTCTTTTCGTAGATATAAAAATATAGCGCGCTTTAAAAAGTTTCGTAAAAATAAGTATAGCCGTAAGTTGCTGTAACATATTTGAAGAACAGGCAGAGAGGTCATTTAACCGAAATCTCTACACATCACTCGTCGCTTTTACGCTCGCTGGACCGGTATCGGGGATAATCGTGTGATTTGGAGACCAATAATTTTTTTCAAGAAGGTCACATAACAGTAATACAACACATTTATGTGGTATTATTACACTATGCCACCGAGAATCTCACTCATAAAACATGAAACTTATTCGAAATAAAACAAAACAATACGTCTTTAACGTAATCTTTGTTACCATTTTTAAATGAAAATCACAGCTGTTAAAAAAATTTTTAAAAACTCCATAATTTTAAAGTCGACTTTAACGGTGGTAACACATTCTTTAAGACATAATTAAAAATTTATTTTAATGAAACACCAGCTTTGGTATAGATTAGCTGTATATATATGTATAAATACCGAATTCAAACAGCCAAAAATTTCGAAACACCATAATGGACAAAACTGTATCTGCATAAAGTAACATGTCCTTAATAAGAATATTAAAACTATATGCATATATATTTATTTCATAAAATATATGCGCATATGGTATATAATGTGAACTCATGTTCAGGCGACCATTACCAACCTACTGCAAATTATTTGCATCGCATGTCTGGCGGTGCTATAAATATACCATTGAAACTTATGAAAGTCACTCCTTATAGCTATTGTTAAGGTATAAAAAGTATATTTGTTGTTAAAATGGGAACTAATATACTGTCTGTTCATAAGAAACTTACCTTCATTTGTCTGTAAAGCGAGTTGAAAACAAAACAAAAATTGTAATATTTCGATTCACCGAGTCATAAAGGCTGAAACACTGCAGCGTAAAATCATAATACTCACTCCACTGAAGACGCTAGGAAATGTCTTGTTTACGGTAATGCAAGCACAGAAAGTTTGAAACTGGAATGGACCATCAAGTCTCCGGAACATGGAAGCGTTTTCCGTAATAGCGTCGTCAGGAAGGGAACAATCTTACTTGCAACATATGGGTCTCTCTCGCCGAACAGAATAACAACAGGTCGCGGTCGATGTAACGTCCCGCTGCACAAATGGAGTATGCAAAGTTCGCCAGGCTGCGACTGTGGGGCAGAAATATAAACGGCGAATCACATTGTAGACAAGTATCATCTCACAAGAGATTTTATTGCACTCACTATTAAACTGTTCCGTGATCACACAAACGATAACACAACACTAAAAGTAATAATGTTTATAAATTTAAAAGAATTGTTTTGAAGTATACAAAATCAGCATTATTTATAAATATTTACGATCATTTTATGATATAATATTTGAGATAATGTTGGGTTTTACCTTGCCATACCTTTTTAACTGTTACTAACGCAGTTTATAACGCCTCTAAAGTACCGCAAAGACACCAGTTTTTTTTCGACCACAAAAAAATAAGCTTTAAAGAATAATGGAGGACCTATGAAAGGTATACATGTACTGTAGGTATAATGTTCTTTAAATGCGATTCCTAAGCAGACATTACTCACGTTCGTCAAGAATAAAAAAAAAACGTTTGGCTGAAAGTAGGCACACGGTTCGGCAGCTTGGACAGGCACCCAATAGGCGCTCGAACTGCGTGCAACGTGTTCGGAGTTACGTTTTTTCTCAGAGACAATGATTCATGCGTCTACAACGTTTATCTACGAAAAGAAAACACACTATACTGTAGACTACCTCTGAGAATGACGTTTAAGACACTGCGCACATTGGAAGCACTTTTATAAAGTCTCCAAACTTGCACTGTAAAACATTACAACGATGCCGTGTTAACGAAAATAGGCAACGTAAAATTGTTTCCCTTGCGTCAATGGTAGCGTTCCTACATATTGTTAGGAAATAATCATATGAGGGCCTTAGACGTAGAGTGGTGTTAGTCAGTTAAAATAGTTTCCTGTTAAACAAATTGTTGTAATCACGTACAAAATGCAGTACATTCTTGCAACTCGCATATAGAATTCAGAAATTCCTTTAAGAGTGAAATATTTGTTACGGAATATTCTTTTGTAAAATGTGAATAATTTGAATAAAAACGACACTACTAAATAATTGTAACCTACACCATTATGAATCTCAGCCTATCATATTACTACTGGTGATATCAGACTAGTATATAAACAATGATCAATATTTGCTCTATTTACAAGCTGAAGTATGGTAAGTATCACGTACTGTATATGTGTCAATAACTTCCATTACTGTTTAGGAAGATTTTTACAGTGTGGCTAGTATCGGCTTTTCCAGTCGGTTGTTTCTCAAGATATACGTACCGGATTCGTTCGAAATTGAGGTGTACAATTAAATAAAACCTTTCTTCGGTGACTGGGTCAATAAAATCATAGGGTCCCTGCTTCAAGTCCTACAATAAATACGGTACGGCGGGAACACAGCGCGCGCGTTTACGACTTTGGGCATAGAGGCTATATTACAGTATATGTGCAAGCCGTAATCGTTCGTAGCGCCTTTTCGTTTATCGCCTCACACACACACGCACAAACATACACTTCCCCAGGCGGCCGCCATCAGAAATGTTATATAAATAAAAATAATTATACAGACAACACAAAAATTAACGATAACCACCAAATAAAATAATTTAATTCGCAAAATAAAATTAATAAATAAAACATAAAAAACTCAACGGCATCTAAAGCCGTATTACGTAAAATATATCAGAGACTAAATAGCGCTCCACGTAAATGTATAATAATAAGATAAGCTCTGTTCAATAACGTGACTGCGAAAGTAATATAAAGTAGCCTGGAGTAATCATCGACCAAAGCTGGACGAAAGAGTATTTTGGAACGTTAAAGCGTAAATAAAAGGTAAATTATTGATTACAGGAAAATGTTGAATTGTACACAATTCCTTCCTGACGAACCACAGTTATACGTTTTATTTTCATAACCCTGTACTATACCGTACTGTGATGTATTGTACTGAAGGCTTTACAGGTAGGTAGAATATAAGTGGGAAATGTATGTGCGGGCAAATAAGATATAGTAACAAATGACAACTATACTAATGAACAACAACGAAACGATCACTGCTGGACTCCATTACCAATAGTACATTAGTTGGTATCGTGAATATCCTTTTATAGTGATTTAATTTTTATTAAAAGCAGCATTAGAAAAATAATAAGTTAGAGTAAGAAATTGCAGTGCTGTAAAATCTGAAAATATTTCCAATAACTTTTGTACCTCTCAGAGTACCAAATAAACACAAAAACGTAAGCAATAAATTGGCTGCTATCTGTCTCCACATCCTAACAAAAAATATTTTAATTATTTAAATATGCCGAACGACCTTCAGTATATTACAAGCGAAGTAAAATATAAGTTAACTGAATATTCGCCGTCCGTTATGGTAAAAGTAACGGCCGAAAATTTTAAATTTAGAAAGGTTTAGCTCAATAGTGAATTACTTAAAACATTGTATATTCTTGCAAATTAAAGTTCCTCACCTACATTCTAATTAAAAATACTTAAAATCTTTCAGTTTAATGAAATGAAAGTTTGTTTCTTTTCATTTATCGGCTAAAATGTCAGGTCGGAACTGTAGATCAGATTACTTTAAAAAACTTCAGGCCAATGGGTCAGTTACGTTTTGACAAATCATCACCGATAAAATATATACAAAAACAATTTACCTTCACCAATTACGGCAGGAAAAGTACAGAATTTAAGAATAGAAATATGTTCAAATATATTTGTATCTTTCTGAAATTTTGGGTGATTAGTTGAAAACTTGCTACTGCAAGACGTTGTGCTATAACATGGCGGTGGCTTGTCATTGTAGGTCTTCTGTCTTGCCAACAAAAGGTAAATTAAAGATATTTAATTAAAGTACAGGTGTGCTTCAAGAAATAAAACCGCCGCAGTTTCTAATACTTGTCAGCTTCATGGTAAAGAAACGCCTCGTCTTAGATATTGTGATTATTAAAAGCGATGAGAAGAGAATTTTAAAATGAAATGCAGCTAATGACCTCGGTGGATAAAGCCGACCTAATCTACAATCTCGTCGCTCGCGGCTAGTTCGAAACTTCTCAAACTTTACAAAAACTGTAGTCTAGGCTGGAGATATAAGTATACTTGCCGAAAAAAATATAAGTACGGCGGAGTTTGTAAAAAATACTAACAGTATTAAAAATCTAAAACACACAATACCAAAAATTGGATGGGAGCGTAACCTACCTGGTTAAAAAACTGTACCATAAAAGTTACCTAACTAACCCTACTGGGTACCCAAAGTTACACCAAGAGATATAATAACTACAATTAGAGAAAATTGATGTCCTTGTTTTTTTACCTGAATCTGAAAAGCATTAATTAACATGTGTGCCTACAAAAATTCTAAAATACTAATTCTGGTAGCGAACTACTACAGTACAAATCTGTACTCGCAAACATGAGTAAAAAAAAAAAAAAAGGTAGAAAAATTCAAGTACAAAATCTCACGTTTAAAATAAAAATTAAGTATATTGTCACCTTTCATTTGCATTTACCCAACCATGTCTGTAATCAGCACGTGCACATTTTCTCTTGAGTTCATTAAAGCGTACTTGAGCTTCCGCCATTTTCAACTTTACTCTCCGCTACTCTTCGAAAATGTCGTGTAAGGATTTTAATTCTTCAATATGTTCAGAGTAAATATTTTGAAGTTCTTGGACATCATCAGATCGCGTAAGATTTCTACCCTAGAGGACCACTAAAGAGTAAAGTCAACTGGCGGAGTAACGTTTTAGAACGCCGCATGCCTTCCTGAGAGGTAGCTTGTACACTTGAACGTCGGCTATGAATCTTCCCCGTGCCCACGGGGCTCCGTGTCAGTGTCCAAGACTGTACATGGTTAACAAATGGTCTGGCTGTCATCCCTGCAGACCTGCTATACCTGCGGGACTTCTGATTGGAGCTGAACCTGTGTTCATCCCTCCTTCCTGTCGACCACTGGATATACAACCACATTTCTACGGTTGGTTCGCATCCTAGGCTCGTCGGGTGAAGATGCAAGATAATACAGATTGCAGAATGATAATACGAAAATTTATTAGTACAAATGCTAAAAATAACAATTTTACAGTTTACAAACTGTTTTAAATTTACAATGATTTAAACAGTAATGTGATTTTCTTGTTACGCGATATAAAACTTATGGAGAATATAAATTGAGGGGTCTTACCAGTGAAAAACAATAAATCGATGATAAAATCTGAACTATTACTTGTCATATTTCAATGAAACTCTATTGCCGAGGAGTTATTTTATATGGGAACAATTATTTGTATGGCAATAATTCAGTAGTATGTTTCGTTATTAAGTAAAAGATAAAAGGTTTTAAGGAATAAAAAGTGCCTGAAATCGCAAAATTTATTAAAAGTAATAGAAAACTTCTACTTAGCAATATAACATTATGCAGTGTTCTATTATAATCAAATTTAAAAAAAAGTAGTAGCCTTTTTGATTTGAAATTATCTAAATATTCGTAAACATCTGACAGAGAGGTTTTTTCGAATAGTAAAATTATTTGCAATTAAAAAAAAATTCTAATTTTTTATTTAAAACAAAGCATACTGCTGACTATTATTGCATAAATAAACGCCCGCTACTAAAATATATACACCGTAAAATTTACCATAGAATTGTTTTTAATAGTTGAGGTTTTCTCTTACATTTACCCATAAATTGTTGTCTTTGAGGGTCTCGATATGCGTTTAAATAGCAACAAATAGCAGTATTGAAGTCAACCAATGTGTCAAATGGGCAGATAGGGTAGCGGAGGTGTATTGTTCGCATCACTCCGAGGAGATTTCGATTCGATCTCCGGTCGGAGTCACTCCCAGGTTCTCAAACGTTATTCAGGAATAACATGTATACACATCTGTCAGCCTTCTCTCAATAGCGGGGATGGCCTTCAGAGTGTTTCCATAACTCCGCTTTGCGCCGTAATGTCCGCCAGGCCGCTGGTCGATGCAGGGGTATCCGCAACAGGTCGAAATTCAGAAACAGCACTGCATTAAATTTTGATACAGTTTTTCCACCCAAAGTTGTACTGGTACTACTTAAAGTCCAGTGGTAAACGCAGTTAGAAAGAAAGCCTACACGGTAGTTCGGGTGTTGAGCGTTTGCTTGCTTCTACTGTAGTATACCATGAAACTCCATTGTTGCTGACTTTAAGATTGTTCACGTCGGATAAAAACATAAATAGTGTTAGTTTTGTAGAGGATACTTGTGTGAACAATTTCCTATTACAAAACAATTTTATTAATCATTAGTTCTATCATAACGGTGCGTCGAAGTCAAAATTTGCATGTTACGCTGCCACGCAAATAGTGAAAACCAATTGACTTAAGCGAAATAATTCATAATGAAATAACATGCAATGGGCTATGTAACTACCGGTAAACATTAAAATACTCCCAGTGAACTACTTATGAATTCTTAAAAATCGCTCAATTCTCGACTTCTGTCCTCTACATGTGCGATTTTCTTAAATGTTGGAAATATTATATTTTGAGTTTCAGAATTTTAATTACGTAGCTCATGGTATGTTGGTTAAGAGAAATTTTTTAAAATTTAAATAACTCAATTGGTTTTCACTATTTGCATGGCAGCGTAACATGCAAACATTGTCTTTGACAAACCGTTACAATAAAACTATGAGAGCAAAAATTGTTTCGTAGTGGTAACCTATACTCAAAACTATCGTTTACAAAACTAATACTATTTCATTAAAATATAAATTTTTGTGAAGTAATCCTACTTGAAGACGCTTAAGAAAAGTCCTCGTTTAGAGCGTGTTCTGTTTTACATGAAAACCAATATATTAACCAGTTTAATTAAACCACACTTCAGTCCAATGTAACTGGTTATGAGATACATAATACGCACTACGGGTGAAAAGGCCCATGACGTGTTATGCACACACTTCAGGAAGGCCTGTGATCTTGACTGACAAACACAGTCTGGGAAGAGGACTTACCGATTGTGACTCAATGAACGACCGGGAAGGGGGGGGGGGGATTTCGCCTGTGTGTCACGAGGTGAGTAGGCCGGAGTGTAACTCTGTTTCACACGTAGCCCACATATGTAGATATAGGCTGTTTAGAATAAACTGAGCGCTGCTTACAAATTTCTCTAAGCCATTATGTCTATATCATTACTGTTTTACAAACGAAAACTTCCATTCAACTAAACAGTAGTGTAAACATTTCATAACTCTCAAAATTGTACTTCTATACCAGCAATAAATACATTTAAAATTATTAGAACTGTTTGTCAGTGCTGACTTTAAAGTGAACCGTCTATACCGGTATATTTCCCGTTATTATCTGTCTGTAGACTAGATTACAAGTCACTGTACGCTCATACGACTCCTACTGTTAGTCGGTAGTTTCAATGACGTGCCCGAAGGACTTTTTCAACCAACTGTTCAAGTTCCCGTGTAAAATGTCCACTATCCTGTAATGTGGGCATACAAAAATACGTAGACCTGTTGTTAATAGGGAGCGCGGTTGGCACACTGGCCAGAACATTCGCCTCCAACAAATGGTGACCCGGGTTCGATGTGGGAATCGTGCTGGACGATGCCGCTGGTCGGCGGATTTTCTCGGTGCTTCTTTTTTCCCCCATTCATTCCGTCGCTGCTCCATACTCACATCATGTCACTCCTCACCGGCATTCAAGACCTAGATGTTAAGAGTGTGTGGTAGATAAATAAACGCTGAAAACATCAATTGATTCCTACGCTTTTTCGAAGCCAATATGGATAAAATACTCAATGGCAATCCTAGATAATAGTATCTGCCAACTTTATCCAGAAATACCAATTCGTTACGCGTGATCTCTTTCGCCGCAGTTAAATGCACTAGGATCTGGCGTCAGACATTGTGCCTCAGAAGTTCGTAACATTGGAAAAAATTTTGTTTAAAACGTTTGCTAAAACTATTGTCTAGGGTTACTATTGTTTAATTTTCGCAAATTGGCTTAAAGAAGCCTACAGTTACAGATGAATGCTTTTAGCGTTGAATTATGTACCACGCCCTCTTAAGGCTGACCAAAAAATCTTCTCTTCACTTCCGTAGCCAATACCGCCACATAGTTTGTTTGGTTGTAGAAAGGCCAGTGGATTCCAGCCGGTTGCCTGGTTATAATACTAACTTTGCACGGTTACACGCATGCGTCACGGAACATCAGAAGACTGGGCCAATGTGGGTGATCGAAGCAACTCCATTCGTTAACCACGTGATTTGAAGGATATAAAGTCTCTACAGTGCGGCGTGGCAGTATTGTATTAACTTTTGGGTTGGGTGTGAGTGTCGATGGAACAACTAAAGTAAATGACGGACTCTGCAGTGTTTGCAGACTGTACCGAGGAAGGACAACATCGGGACTGTTGTGATCTTTGAATGATTTTTGCAATAACAAATTCAAGAGTTTTATTGAAGGTACGTCATTGATAATAGATTTTGCTGAGTCGTGGAAAACCCGCAGTTACATAAAAGGACTAAGCACTTGGAATTGAGCTTCAAAATAAATAGAAGAAACAATCAATGGAAGCCAGGAATAGCTGTAGCAACAATCATACGAAAAATTCAGGAATATAGTCGGTTTCTATTAGAAAATAATAAAAACATAAAAATAAAGAAGACAAGGTCCATCAAGGTGAACAAACAAGACGACAAAGATTGACGACAACGAGGAACACACAATAACTACAGTGACAGAAATGGTTGTACATAAGAAAACACAACGAATGCAACACAGAAGACAATAGTAGGCTCCCTTCGGCAACAGACGTGACATTTCGGGAACTGGTACCCGTTTCGTCTTCAGGTGCACGAACAATCTGAGGAAAACCAGCAGACTAACTGTGTGTTACAAAACTTTGGGTTTCCTGCGACTCAACATTCGGTAGCAACAGTGTGTATATAACCAACCAAACACCTTAGTTCTGCCTGGATTGTTGTAGGTGAGTAGCAGTGATGACTGACAGCCTACCTGCTAGAAACACATTTTGAGGCACTTCAAAATTGTTAAAATACGGCTTTTCCAGATTGCTGTATCTAGAAAATTAACAACTAGAGTTGTGAATCAAAAACTGGACAGCAGTCGCATGACCTTACGTCATAGTTTTCACAATAAATATTAGTGGGCACTACTTAAATTATCAAACGAAATACGGCGTTCCTACTTAGTGTCCGAGTATGAAGGAACCAGTCTCGCCCGTGTAAGTTACAATTTTTTACTTCCAAAAGCTGACAAATAATGCACCTAGAGAACATTTAATAAAATACAGCAGTTATTAAACATGGCCGTCAACACATTCACTGTTGCATTATAACGTTGAAATTAATAAAAACACCACTTTTAAACTCTAATTTATTTTTTTAAAATCTGGATGTAATTATTCTGGTAAACTTTATTTACCATGTTTACATTTTTTGATCGCTGCGAAAGGGAACGTTGCTTAAAATTTTATGAGATTCTGCCGAATATACTGCTAGATATACTATAAATCTAATAATACAGGGACAATAATTCTGCTGGGATGTCGGAAGTGTTTGGATTGTTTGTAGAACATTGTTCTAAAGAACGAATAAAGTTTTGCTTACTTTTACAAAACCAATTGTTGTTCGTACAATCCAAACAGTTTTGACGACCGAACAGAATGTATGGTCTTGGTAGGAGAAGCGGATATTACAAATTTGTTAACGTCTGAGAAAAAGCTGTTAAGGTTTCTTTGACTTATGATGATAAATTATATGCATACAAATGTTAAGAATTTATTCCAAGCCTTTGGGCATTTTAAGAAGATTGGGAATACTTCCTTTATACATAAATTGGTATTGTTTTATTCGGAGAAGTCAAACAAGCCCCAAAATTATTGTTGTCTCAATTTTATTAGTTTTACGTTACATCCTTGTTTTTTTCTGTGCATCTCAGAAATATGAATGAATATTTAAAAATGAAAAATGTTTCTTAGACACTTATAGACATAAGTACTTAAAATATTCGGATTTAGATCTGGAGTGTACATGCATGTTCCAAAATAAAAATAGCCAATATTCCCTTATTAGCAGTCGTTTATCACTTATTTAATATGTGGAAACTTCTCCAATGGGAATCAGTGAAAGCCGCTGGTAATAATGGATAAATTGTCTGAATCTGATTGAAGTACATCTAGATATCTGTCCTAATTAAATCCGATTGGTAGTTGGTTATAACAATATGTTGTTTTTTCAGTGTGGTAATAATTTTTCTGATCGCCGTATTTCATAAAACGTTTATTAAATATAAAATTTTATATGTATGAATTTAATCCGCCATTCACCTCGTATCCTACTGTTTATACTAATATATAAAATTATTTTAGACGGTATTTATGACGAATTAATTACCATTTCAGTTCCCAGTGAAAGTCTATAAGCTTGATTTTCTTTGGTTTTGCGTATTATTCGTTTAGGCGGAAGTTCTTCAAATTATCCTTCACATAAAAACTACTGAATATGTTCGCTAGTTAAATGTGTATGCAAGAGTTTGAATAAGAATATATAAGAAACAAGGGACTTATTTAGGCGACTTTCACAGAGAACGATAATTATATAAACTGTAATGCGCAGAAATTCACTTAAAAATATTCTGATATAGATACAGCAACCACAAGTTATATGCCGTTGTGCGTAAAAGTCATCCGCTTAGCAAAACTACCGTCCAAAGTCACGGAAGGAAGTCGGGGAGAAATTATGAGTTCGGAGGAAATTTTTCTTCATTCTTCTTTGCCAGAGATTTAGGAGGAGCTGGTGGTCCCTTCTGCTCCCTTCTCTCCTTCATACTCAGAATACACTGACATCACTAGAAGCCACAATAATCCCGCCCAGCTCACTGGAGCTCATTTATAATTGCAGCGCAGCCAACATAGGAATGAAAGAGGGGTAGGGGTGGAAGAGAAAAAAATACCTCGTAAAATGCGGTTGTGAGGATTCCAAGCCTCGCTTTGTAATTTATGTTTTCAAAGTGGCGCAGGGGAGGAGTGAAGGTGGGTAAGGAAAAAAATTGAGTTTGAATAGGAGGAAAAAAAAAAGGGGGGGGGGGCGCTTGTGCACTGTTTTTTTCCCCGACACATGCTTGGTTCAGGCGAGCGTATTGATCGTTGATCCACAAAAAAAAAAAAAAAAATCCGAATCGCCTCTTCCGAAAAAGACACGCATTAATATTTACCGTTTGTCCTTGATCAAAACCAGGTGAATATTTCATGTTTTAATCTGACGCGTTCTCCTTCTGTTTTCGTCTGTAGATTACAACCCACTCCTACCCTTTCGCCTTTGGTGGTGAGTGCTTCTGGTTTAACTGCGCCTCTGTCGCTTTCACTACTCGCTACTCTCGATTACCCAATTCACCTTTTTGCGCATGGCCATTACATCAGCGGGCAGGTAAATAAACGACTGAAATCATCCGTCCATGTCGTTAGATCTTCCCACTCACATTTCCCGTAGTTATAGCTCGAAAAGTGGAATTATCACGTCCATTAATAGCGGAATTTTCTGTTGAAGATGTTATTACTTTCTCGACAATTCGTAGGGTTCGGTAGTTATTCAAATTCGAAAAACAGGCTACACTGATGATCATTTCTTGCGTTATTTGAAAGCGAATTTATTTGACTGTCTTTTTTCAATACGTTTTAAAAATACGCGCTGCTGAAATAAACGCAGAAAATATCGAAGTTAAAATGCTTTGGAAGTCAATAGACAACATAATTCATTTGAAGATTTTGTAAGCATGTAGTTATAAAATCAACTAACAAGCCTTCTTTCCGATACATAAACACAAACAATGTGGATGAAACTTTAATGAGGTAATGTGAAAATTAATATTAAACACCTCTTGTACTAGTGAAAAGCAATTTAATCATAATCTGACACAAAATTTAATTAAACACACATGTGCCATTCCTCCAAACTCAAACATGGAATTCCTGTAACAATAATGAAACTTAATAAAACTACACTAACATTGAGCTTCAGTTAATCAACTTTGTTTTGGTAAAACAAAAATGTTCTTCGTATAATTTCTTTACACATATTGTAATAGATAGGAATTATTATAGACTCTTGTTAATTGTAAACAAGTTGTAAAAAATAATTTTGAAAATTCAAATAGTGGTAAGGTTTCTCGTATGTGCTGTATTTTTCCAGAAACGTCTTCAGGAATACTTTATGTTAGAAGTAATCAGCTTTGAAATACGTAAATTAACAAGTTATTAATTTTAACATTAATTAATATTTTACGTACCTAAAGGCAAATCTACATTTTCTTGCCAGAACATGTTACAGAGAAAATTGACTCTGAACATGCTGATTTACCAAGTTGTACTTTACAAGAATATAAATGAAACAAATTAAATATCGCAGCTAGGGCCAGCGGACCGTTCGCCGTTACAAGGATTATCCTTGCACAGCTGCAACCTATCGGCAACCCCCAACATGGAGGACCAGATATGAAATGTGACCGTACAGCGATGGAATGCAAGGGCAAGGAAAATTGCAGTACCACGAGAAAACCTGCAGGCCAACTACACGTTTTTCGCATGCGAAAAATTTCCGGTCCAGCCTCGCCGGTGATTGACCCTGGATCGCCTTTGTGCGAGGCGAGTAGTCTAACCACTCTACGTGGATTTTGCAACTTCGTAGCGTTATTAAGGTCGAATAGGAGCGTTGACTTATGAACCATTACACTTTACTGGATAACATGAACACGTCATTGTAAACGGCTAAAGTCACCAACCATCAGAGAAATATTTTGTATATTTTGTACGAACAAATACTGCATTTTTTCTCTAATTCGCCAAACTATGCTTTCTAAACGGTCAACCAAATAACTTACTTAATGTGCGAAGTTATATAAAGTATTTTTGAAAACATTTCATCATACAAATCATCTGAATGCTAAGAGTTATTCTTTAACAGATGGAGTGAGTATAAATATAATTATTTGTTATTTTTAGCAACTGGTTTTATTTACATGCATTTCTGTGGCTGAAATTAATACAGTGTCTGCACATAACATAAATCACTAAATATAATTTGAAATTTAATAGCTTAAGGAATATTTTATTTTATTTTAGCACTAACAAAATATTTATTCTAAAAATTTACATTGAGTGGAGAATCGATTTTACCATAGGAATTAAAACAACGTATGAAATAACTGTTGTAAACTTAACCAGTCACAAATTTTCCTTCCCAGGACTTAAGTTTTATTATCAAGTGCTGAGGTTAATGTAAAACCTACTAGTTTTCATTTTCATATAAAATTACCAGTCTGTGTAACATTTAGATTTCTTTCGTTGGGTTCCTACCAGCACTATTATTTCACAAGTGGCGTTATGTTTTTTTTTTTTTTTTTTTACGGAGCAACATCACATAGGGGCTTAATGACTTTTTGAGCTTTTACGCTATTATAATGCTTCTCTGAACAAATTGTCTTTCCTGCGTATTTTGAATTTTGCCATGCAAGATAGCATTGCCCTACAGAATTTATATTACGAGCTTACGGATGGAAGCTCTTATAAAGCTCTTATTTAATATACCAGTAATGTGTTCGCGTTCTTAACTTGACTTTTTTTTTTACCCTCCGTGAACCTTTCTCTCTCCGGAAATGTTACGGCGTTCCAAGCAAATGACATTGCATATTTATGCAAACGCTTTCACCCGAGTACACATTACTGTTCTCGAAACCTTACTAACCACGTAAAATAATTCTTCACATTTTATGTTAATGTTACAATAGCACGCTTTCAAAACTGAAACCAATTTGACTGTTACGTGAGCCGATATTTGACTTAGAATTCCTCTCATCGCTAAGTAAGTCACACACTTACATAATTTAATTTAATAACGTCTTTATTGTTGATGGCACACTTAAGGCGTTACCACATTTTTTCCACTGTGCCATGTACACAAACATTACGTAAATCTTACTGGATACAGTAAATTTTGCACAGTAATTTCTTACAATATAATATCAAATTTAATAATGGAAATAACTCTCAGATTTAATTACATATAATACACATACGAGATCCAGAAATAAATGCGCAATAAGCACACCACACAAATCCTAGGCTAAATTGTAGACGTAATTGTTTGTTGCAAATTGTTATACGATGAAATTTTACTAGCACAACGTGGCGACATAGCACTATAGTAATACGCCCCTCCTGCGCTCCACAGACATCTTACTTATCTTAATACTGCTGTTATGAACTGCATATTGTCTGTAATGTTGAAATTCCGAGTAATCCAAACATGATTCTACGATTACTTGACGTAACATATACAGATTGTTCAGAAAAAAAAAACACCGGAAAACTTTGGCAGGTGATTCCTTGTGAAAAATAAAGCAGGAAATATGTGAAACTTTGTACGTAATCGTGATATTAAAGGAGTAATCCGCCTTTGAAAATCAAATTTTAAAACTTTGATTTTCTCACAAACCGAACAGTGATCGACGTAAACTGACCAAACTCACGATATTACTTCAAGACAATAAGGCCGACAAACTAACAGTAAACGCTAGTTGATAACTTCTACCAATACGAAAATAAAAGGGGTGGCCTCCCTTAAATTGCTGACAACTTTTTTAGCGTCAGGATAATACAACATTTTAACGTGGATTATTGGGAAATGTGACCATAGTAATAAAAAGGGCCTCTTGTAGCGACTGTCAAGGACGCATAGCTCTCACGCAAAACACACGTACACGAATGTTTGGTTTATTCCGTAGAAAGTTGCAAAATGTGTTTTTTATGAATCTTCTGAAACACAAATGACTATCGTCGTGAATTTTACTTATGTATATGACAAGATTCTAAGAAGTTTTGAAATGCTTTAATTAAGGGGGTTAAAATATGTCAAATATGTGTTTTCGATTATTCCTCCTTATCTATCAAACCAATCGAGATATCGAAGTGCTCGGTGTTTTTGATTGATGCTTATGTAAATATCTTAATACCGTTAAAATATATTTTCCGAATTCAGCTTCAAAGAGGTAAAAAGAGGGGTAAAATTTGATTCGATTCACAATCGATATGTATCGATCCCATTCATTTTATATAGCGACGTGATTTTCGTCTAAGATTGATGCTTACTCAAATACCTGAAAAGAAATTTCATGAATTTTCGAAATTCGTACCCTAAAGAGGTAAAAAGTGGTGAAAAGTGGTGAAATGTGTGTACAATTAATTGTCGATATATATTGAGCTCAGCGGGATATTGTCATGTTTTTCACTCCAAAAGACACCAATAAAGCATTCTAAAACGTGATTCAAGGGTTTTTCGAAAATCACTCTCTTAGGAGGTGAAAAGACATTGAATGTGTTTTAGATAAATCTCAGTGT
The DNA here is from genome assembly GCA_003012365.1 of Medauroidea extradentata. Taxonomy (NCBI): domain Eukaryota; kingdom Metazoa; phylum Arthropoda; class Insecta; order Phasmatodea; family Phasmatidae; genus Medauroidea; species Medauroidea extradentata. The sequence goes on from PNEQ01034213.1 coordinate 24,439, forward strand.
CTATCGAACCCGTCGAGGTATACAGTTAAATTTTACTTCAGGATGATGGTTACAAAAATGATCGCAGAATGAATTTTTAGATTTTTCGAAATTAGAACCCTCAGTACTATGCAGTGGTCATGTATGTTTTTTAAAGAATGATCGATTTTGATTCGACTGAACGGACTACCGTCGTGATTTGCTCTTCAATTGGATACTTATACAAATGTCTAAGATGTGAATTTAAAATGTTTCGAAATTCGACACTCAGTAGAGATATTGAGGTGTTGTTCTCGTCAGATTGATGCTTACGTAAGTATTTGAAAAATTATATGTACGTTTTATACTTTACAAGATAACATTATTATTAAGTATAAAAATAATAAAACTAAGTTTGTACACTTTCAAGGCAGACGATACAAAAAGAAAGTACGAGCAACGAGAAATAACTTATACAGGAGTTCCATTCTACAGTATCATATCGAGACGTGGTGTAAAACCTCTATGAGCCCAGGATACGAATATTTTATTTTTTTAAATTGAAATTTATTTTCAGGAATTATTTCGACGTTACGTGATGCAGTTGTTTGTTGCTCAGGTCTACATTCTGGGAGGGTCTGGGTTCGAATTCCATTAAAAGCTGCGTGCGAACGTTCAATTCTGACACACAAAAACTTAAAGGCAGATCGAATTAGTGCAATTTACATGTAGCCGTTTAAAAGGGGTAAAATGGATTATGCAGTTCACATTCCACTTAGGTTTCTCGACAACATCAGATCACATCTCACTAATCTCAATGTTGGGGCACCTAATACGTTTCCGCAAAACCTTTTCCCACAAAAACTTTCTAATGTCATTAACTTAAAGCGAATATTTTGAAAATATGTAATTGAGGTTACCGCCACCAATGATTGTGCACAGGATAAATAAGACGTTTCTTATTCAATTACTCTCATTAAATAAAGAGTCTGTAATTACCTCACAACGTCAACATTGATGTGACTATAAACAAGTCACAGGCGAATTCGCTGTTAGTGACAGGGACAAATTTTAGGCTACTTTTCGCGTGGATAGCTATAACTGCTTATTCTGCTGCAGAGTTAGTTCAACTAGCCGCTTGGACATTCTAATATTTGATGACTGAAATACCAATCTGGTGTACAAAGAGGTTTTTCAGTTAAAGTAAATGTTATCAGTTACGAATAATACTCGCGAGCAAAGTCGCGGGGGACTGCTTGTGTATGTATGTGTTTATATACAACCTATATCTATATATACATATAGGTGTGGGCATATATATATATATAATATATATATAATGTCCACACATATGAAAATGAAGCGGTCACCACAATTAATAGTTTCTTCAGGTAATAGGTGGAGTTTAAAAAGTCCAGGGCTAGCAAAATAAAACTGTTAAATATTCCGGCAGTAATAGGAAGTGCAATATAAGTAAAAATAAACATTATGACGAATAAATGCAAGCAACAATGGTAATAAAATATTTTCCATTTATTTTTTCGACTGTCATTTGTTCTGTAGTTCAATGTTTGGCAAAAATACGTCTCTACACTGTTTTCAGACCTGGTTCACTCTATGTTTACATCGAAAATATTACCATTAACACACTTATTGACTATTTCGAACGCTTGACAGAATTCACGTTGAAGAATACATTTATTACACAATCACGAGAAAGGGTGATATAAAAAAAGCTTTCTTTGCACTCTTTAAATTTTGCGTTAAATAACTAGCATAAATATTCCGTATCTAGGAAACCACAAAACTTGTGGTTATATCTTTACTGTGTGTTTTAAGGACATCGTACCATTTCTGCACACGACTTCTTCAGTATGAAGTGTCTTTCCAGCAGCAGGAAAAAATTATTTTTTTTTTCCGGCTGTGAGAACCTAAATTCAAAGAACTCAAAATCTTGCGACGGTAATTGCGACGAATTCGAGGAATAATTAACAGTCACAGTACTTCGCAGTCATTTTACTCGCTACTTCTCCTCCAGGCATTTGCATAAAGTCCGACAGTAAAAGTGAAAACGAGGGATATCAAGACTTCTGGTTCTCACGAACACTTTCCCGAGCAATCCGAAATTTTCTTTTGTTCCACACTTCTCGTTTCTTCGCCCGACGTAAATTCTAAGCGAATGAAAAAAATAAAAGTGTTTCACGAGGCATGTTTATAGCTTCTCAAAACTGTTTGGGGCTGTCGGGAACAGCCAAGATATTTCGTTCGGCCGATTTATCGACATTTTATACGCCGCTCTTTACTGCGCTGAAATACGAATATCTGCGTTGTTAAAGATTCACACTATTTATTACATATTTGTTTCGAATAATACAAAAAACCTAAACAGACATAAAACTAAACCCATTTATTCAGGTTTTTTCAACAATTTGTGATATCATGTAGGCTTAAATCGGCTATCACAATAAATAAATAGGCTACCATACGGGGAGGTTGATGGTCGGTAAGACCACCAAGGCGATTATAGTTCAGTCCCATATGGGTTTGATCCCGGATTTTCTGCATGTAAGAAACGGGACGGACGTTGCTGTTTGCCGGCATTTGGTTTTCTCGGACTGCTATAGTTTCCCCTGCCCTTGCATTCCTCAGCTGCTCCATCAGTAGTTTCTTACTTTCATACTATCCCCTATTTATCTCCGTTCCTCCAGGTTGAGAGTTGACTATGGGATACTACCCCTTCCCGTAGTCAGAATCATTGCTGTAACAGTGCGAGGATAATCCCTGTAGTAGCGCAAGGTTATGTGGGCCTAATCGCAATATTTATTTAGCTATGGGGAAGTTAACCGATGGTAGGTTATCACCACGATAGGAGACTTCTGGGTCGTCTGCCGAATCCTAAAGTTTACCATGAAGTCAAACAATAGTGTGAGATAGTAAATAGAATGCGATGTATCAAATATAAGCATGGTCACGGGTTACAGCAATTTTCATCATCATGTTTTTATTTTTATATTTGTACCAGGTATATTTTTCTTACTTTAGCCATAAAAATGGCTAAAGTTTGCTCTTATAATTTTTTTTTTTATCTCGCGTAGTTTTTGCACAAGAGCTTATTAAAGTCAATAGTTGCATGTTACCATTTTAAGGACTTTAAAAAAAAAATCCTCACCAAACTAAAAAAATTCACACTAAATAACGATGTTGTAGGCTACAAATTCACCTATGATTATTCACAAAATAAAATATTTGTGCATTTTAAAAAAATATAGAATTTTTAAAATTTTTAGTTTAAATTTCAACATTTTATTACATACAAAAAACTTTTATTAGCCTATTTGTTTTCATGTACGAGAAATTGTAGCCTACGACATCTTCGTCCACTGCGAATTTTTAACAGTTTGATATGTCAGTTGGTTTAGTGTCGTCCTTAAAACGATAAAATGCAAATTTTGACTTTAACAAGAAATTACACGTAAACTATGAGAGATAAAAAAATTTCATAGATACAAAATTTAGTTACATTTTGTGTCTAAAATAAGAAAAAATAATATGTGGTACAAATAAAGAATAAAAACAGGGCGATGAAAATTACTGTAGACCGTGCCCCATAACAGTGTGTAAAGAATTTGGTAACATCGTTAAAAAGTTCATGTGCTCAATTTACTTTAAGCGGCCAATAATCTTGTCATGTTGCGTTCCCAAAAGTGTTAGTTGAACGGCGTATGTTAGAAGATAATAAAACCCACAATTCACTAGAACTAAGCTTGTGAAAATCATATTTACTTATATAAACAACTTACCCTGTGTATCTAAACCTAGTATAAAAAGTTTAATCTGTGTATCTAAACCTAGTATAAAAAGTTTACTCTGTGTATCTACATCTTGTGTGAACAGCTTTGCCTGAACTATATATTCCTTTAAATGTTATGACGAAACACATGTTATTTTTCTTAGATGCGCTGTATTTTGGACCTTCTTCTTCTACTTAGTAAGATTATCTGAAAATAAAAACTGTGTCGGTGGTTCCTTTCCGCTTGGATCCGTCTAGCTGGAGCATGACTACACATGTCTCTCGCGACTGTGCAGTGGGTTATATAGGCCAACAAGGTAGTAGGTGAAGGAAGAAGAGAGGAATGCCAGGAGCAGTCGGTCAAGCCTGTCAGCCCTTGTAACTGGTGAGACTTCCTGCAGCAATCGTGAGATATTACTTGAAGACTGCAGAGAGAGGGATGTTACAGTCTGTAATACACTGTTAACACTTCTTTTACTGTTTGTAAACATTTCCATTTTAATACTATTATAGAAGGAGTATCTAGGAACCTCTTAATATAGCACATATACATAGTTTAAATACATTAATAATGAAATATAGATAATCGTAAACCGTGTTTAAGGGCGCGATATACCACAATTTTAATCAAATTTTTTTATTTTTTATTTGTACCAGATATTTTTTTTTCTAATTTTAGACACAAAATGTGACTAAATTTGGCTCTTATTAATTTTTTTTATCTCTCATAGTTTTCGCGTAATGTCTTGTTAAAGTCATATTTTGCATGTTTTCGTTTTAACGTCTACACTAAAACCAACTGATATACCAAACTAAAAAAAATCACAGTGGATGAAGACATTGCAGGCTACAATGACATGCTCATAAAATTAAAGAATAAAAATTATTTGAATTGAAAAAAAAATGCTGAAACTGAAAATAAAAATTTAAAAAATTCAATATTTTTTAAAAATACAAATAATTTTTATTCTTTAATTTTATGAGCATGTCATTGTAGCCTGCAATGTCTTGATCCACTGTGATTTTTTTTTAGTTCTGTATATCAGTTGGTTTTAGTATAGTTAAAACGGAAACATACAAAATATGACTTCAACAAGCCATTACGCGAAAACTATGAGAGATAAAAACATTTCATAAGAGCCAAATTTAGTCACACGTTGTGTCTAAAATATAAAAAAAAATATATCTGGTGCAAATACAAAATAAAATAATAATGACGAAAATTGTGGTAGACTGCACCCTTAATTTGAGACAGCCGGGGGTGACTTACTGCAATTAAAATGGTTTTAAATGTGTGGCAGTATAGTAAACAAAAAATTAATTCTAAATATATGGTTTACGTATTTGGTTTACATTACTCAAATACACTTACGTAATACTCAAATAGCTTTAATTCAAAACATTGCAGTGTCAATAAGCCTAAGTCACCCCAGCTGTCACAAAGTAACCCCGTAGTATAGCATATACAACGTGTATTTAAAACACACCAACAAACTTTAACAGGTTGTTCCTGAGGCGGAAATAGAAAGTTTGATGTAGGGAAGCCATGGCCAGGTCAAATAGGGAGGGCTGCAGACGCTTCCAAAGTTTGAGAAAAAATTACAAAATATTGTGATATTTTGATAACGACTTTCTTGACAGAAATAGATTTCTGGTTAGCAATAAGTATCACCGAAATCAATAGTAACGTGAGGGATTTGTACATTTAACACACCTTAATCATGTTTCAATGGGATAGCACCACCCTTATATTTGAGAAACAGAATAACGTACGTGACAGTAAAAATGTGCTGACCAAAAATAATAAAACGTCGGAAAATTAGAAAAAGACATGTCACTTCCAAAAACTGTCTAAATCTCGTTCTTTAAGGGTAATCATTAAATGTTTGATTTCACAGAGAACTGCAATTGCCTACCAAGTGTGCAACCAGGAATGACTGATTCCAGGCTGCGTCATAATGGAATGCGTCCTTCAACTGTGTGTGTGTTGCAAAACATTATTGAGTTTTATAAGTAGATCAGGTGGGATTGCCTCACTTTAACGAGAAATAAAATAAGAAAAGTCTGTAAACCATTTCGCACTATCGTAAGAAATTATACAACAAGGGTTCAAATTGGTGGCCTCCCATTCCAGTACAACAATAGAGTCGACGTAGGCCTATCAAAGATTGGCGTACTCGTTCGAAAACGCCCTGTGTATCTTGAATTTTGTCACAGGCGGCCATTACTCTAGCTAGCAGATCTTCCTGCAACTCGATGAGAGTGTCGTACGCCAGAATCTTAAAGAACACCCACAGGAAAAATTCGAGTGGATTAAGGTCTGGAGTACTTGCTGGCCACGCAATGAGCTCACCTCTTCCAATCCAATGTGCTGGAAATGCCTTATTAAGGTGATTTACGTACAGCTCGTGTGTGGAGGGAGTCGTCGTGTTGAAACTACATACTTTGCCGAACCGCAAGCTGCACATGCTCGAGGAACTCTGGCAGTGTGAACTGCAGGAATTGGCAGTACATGTGTCCATTAAATCGGCGTGGCAACGAATAGGGCCCAATGAGATTGTCACCGACAATACCCTCCCAGGTGTTCACAGAGAATCGTTGTTGCTTCGTTGCTATGGCAGTTGAATAAGGATTGATGTCGTCCCAAATGTGACTTCCTGCTGTTAAAGTAACCATCAAGCGTAAATGTCGCTACATCAGTAATCAATAAGATGGACGTAACGTATGGATATTCTGTGCACTGACCCAGGAACCACTGCAAAATCGCATGTCGAGGAGCGCAATCTGCTGGTGACATTGCCTCAACCTTTCGCACGTGGTAGGCATGTAGCAAGTGCTCGTAAATAGCACGCCATACAGTTGAATGTGACACGCCCGCTCCATGCGCAATGACGCGGGTGTTTGTTCAGAACACCTTCATCCATATTTGGTGTACGTACATTGCTCGAGTTACCAGAGCCACCCTGCACTTTAAACGTGTCTGATTCACGCAGTCTCTGGGTGACACTGCTGAAGGTCTCGTGATGAGGTTGCCTCCACGCAGGGAATCTCTCGTGATACAGTTGTGCAGCAGCATGTGCATTACCTTTCATTTCACCGTACAGGAGAACCATGTCTGTCATTTCGGCGTTGGTGTACGTTGTCACGTCTACTTGTAGCAAGGTGTGCATGCAAAACAGTGAAGTCAGGGTTTGTGGTCTACTACAGTTCTCTCCCAAGTTCAAGAAGAACTACACTACCGATAATGGGAGGTGGGGTTTTGGGGGAGGGGTAACCCTAACGCACACCAATGTTATTAGCAACTACACGATGCAACTTATGATTCCTCGGTGCCACAAACCAAGTGCCCACAAACAACACTTGTGTGACAAGCAGTCTGTCATTCCTGGTTGCATACTTGGTAGGCTGTAGCAGTTCTCTGTTAAATAGTACATTTTTACTGTCACGTACGTTTTTTTATAACGGAGGTACCACCCCACTTAAAAGTGACTCAGGTGTGTTAAATGTACAAATTCCTTACGTTATTATTGATTTCAGTATCACTTATTAGTAACCAGAAACATTTTTCTGTATAGCAAGCCGTTTTCAAAATATCAAAATAACTTTATTTTGTTCTCGGAAACCGCGTTTAAACGTCTCAGTGCTTGTAATATGTTTAAAACATACTGTTACAAGTTCGGACTAGGTATGTTTGGGGATGGAGGTCTTTGATAAAATAAAGAAAATTATGAAGCTAATCTAGTTTATTTACAACTATCTATACAATAATATCTGTCTATAATGATTAATCACAATAGTTATCAAACAAATAACTACTATTTACATACTGGTTATAAAATCTAAATAATAAATATATATAAGTTCTCTGTACATGAAAAGTCTTTCTAACCACTCACAATGGTGGACCCAATGAACGAGCATCGATGAACCTTTTGTGGCCCAGAAACACATTCTTCACAATACTTGCCGCGATCCAACTCGCCGGACATCTTCGAACACTTGTCGCAACCCAATACTACTCAATATCACTTGAAATCGCACCAGGCACCTGCCAGCCAAAAACTCTCTCTCATCTGCCGCAGCTTTCATTTATATACTCACTCTACCATCTCGAATTCTCTCGGCAAGTCTTTGATCTCAAACCTCCTGGAAAGGTGTCGCATCAGGGTCAAGCACCGCACCGCAAAATAGAGCATGAACAGGTATACTCTAGACCACGATATCTTCTTCTGTTACCCGATTTTGGGGTGCAGGTGGCCGCCACCGCACATGGGCGGCACAATATACACCGAACCTCTTTGTTATTGCCGCTGCTATATCAGCTTACACTGTTCTGCAATGATCGCGGCGTGCAGATGGTTATCGTGGCATCACTCAAGGTAATACAATCCGTACAGAGCACAAATATGTATTTTAGCTCTGCCATCACTATATATTCTTTCGCCGCTCAGCCAGATAGTCGCGAATCGCAACAATACATAAGTATATAATCAATAATTATTAAGTTAAACAAACTTTTGTTGCTTTTTTATTAGACGTTTACAAATGTTACATGCTCCGGTCTTCCTCCATGTCCTTCAATAATTACGTTCTTGTTTAGAGTAGAAAGTCACTGGTGAAATACTATTTTGCTCATGTACGACAAGAATAATAATAAGTTCGCTATATTTTATTTCCGCTTTACTTCTTTGTACAATGTTTGACTCATGCCATCCAGCCCACCCTTGCTTTGCTTGTTAAATTATGTTAAAACCTGTTGGAGGAGAGTTCTCATGTGTTCTTCACGGGGCAGTTTAACTTGTAGGGTACCCACATGAACATTTATATTTGTTTCAAATTGTTGAAAATAATGTGGTTTGTTAGCTAATAGGTTTTTCTTTATCACCTCCATACTTTTTTACTCTTTCTAGGACACCTTCTCCGTTATTTATAATTTCACCGTTGATTTCCATGTCACATTTATGTCGAATTTAATTTTCATCATTATCATATTTAGTTTAAAATCCCGTACGGCTTGGTGAACTGTTTTGAAACATCTCAAAAACTACTTCGTAGCAATATATATTAATTTTTCCAGCCCGCAGGATACATATTATATGTTTACAACTAATTCGTTCTCAGTAGCCGACTTGACTAGGTCTTGACCTACCAACAACGCACCATTAATTAAAATATGTAGAGGAATGTATAGTACCTCGGTGTACATAATATAAATAAAAAGATATTGTCAAAGTCTGTCCAATTCAGTGGTGGTTCTAGAGTTTTGGTTTGGTGGAGTTAATGTTTTAATTCTGCACGTACATGTTATGATCGTCGATTTGTAGTACGGAAAGAGGCTTTAGAAAATCTTAATTTGTAAGGATTATAAACATATTAATTAATTTAGTAAAATCAGTATTATAACATAAGATAATAATTCATTCGAGGTTTTAAACAATCACAGGGCAACTAAGCATCAGAGTAATGGTTTTAAGGAAAATTTTGGGGGAGGAGGTGTTATATATTTCCTGTGACCACCTCTGGATCCACTGTAGCCTCATTCATATACACCGTTACATTTACACAATGAATGTCAGTTTGATGTCGATTTGTCTACGGTTTAATTACAAAGTAAGGCGGTTTTACAGCCATACGTCGGGTATGTTCATCATCTGAACATTCATCGTCTAGCCGAGCGATTTACAATAACTCGTCATCTTGATGCCTCAACACAACAAAATCACAAAATCAGAAAGCGCGATTTAAATAATATTCGTCACGAAAACTAGATCTTATTTTCAGTGTAGTGCACAATTAAAAAATAACCGAACAGTATTCTTTACAAAAGGTGCGTAAACTAATGTATTTGAAACGGAGCATGGTGAAAACAAACCACTTGCAAACAAAGTACAGTGTTTCTAGTAAATAAGAACGAAATTGTTTCCCATCAGACGTACGGTCGACAAAGCGTACATGTATATTAAACTGTACTTCCATCCGTCAGTCCGGAAAAGCTAGATGATATGAACATATTTACCAGCGGATAAACTTAATAAACTCTTTTAAACGGCTGTTGGTCATGTGATGAACGGATTAAAGAAGGACGTCAATGATAAGTTGCTTGTTCACGTGATGTACGAACTGATAAAGTTAATGGACATCTATGATGATCACGTAACTGACAGCGGATAAATATAATAAACTTCTCCGTTTAGCTGTTGGTCACGTGACTGATATAATAATAATAATAATAATGAACGTCGATGATTAGCTGTTAGTCATGTGACTGACGGACAGGTGAAATAAATTGACATCACTGATTAGCTTTTAGTCACCTGACTGACAGACCGATAAAATTAATGGACTTTTCTGATTAGCTGTGTTCACGTGAGTGACCTGCTAAAGAAGTGATGGACGTCTCTGATTAGCTGTTGGTCATGTGACTAACACCGGGTAAAAATAATGGACGTCTCTGTTGAGCTGTTGATCACGCTATGGTCAAAGGGATAAAAATTAATGGACGTCTTTGATTAGCTGATGGTCACGTGACTGACAGACCGATAATATTAATGCACTTCACGTGACTGACATACTAATAAACTAATGGACGTCTCTTAGTAGCTGTTGGTCACGCGATTGAAGGACGATAAAAACGGACGAAATGGATTGTTTGAAGTCTACCTTAACTAATAAAAAAATTGTTCTGGAGGAACCGTTTTGTAAATGTACAGATATTTTTACAGTGTAGGAAAGAAGCGAAGGTTGGGATTTTCATCAAGATTGCCGGGGCGTGAGCTCTCTGCTTGTGGGAAATCCCTTTCCTCACTTCATCCCCCTTTCTTGTCTAACCCCCGCGCCTCTTCCATTCTCGTCTTGCTGGACGAGAGAAGATCTCCACGTGACGAGGCTTGCTCTGTCAGGGGCAGCTCTACGTCTTTCAAAAGAGAGGAAAAAACTAGATAAGAAAACCTTACTTTCTTGGAAAGACAGCAGTGGACTGTCGCATTTTGTTCAAGACTGTTCACGTATGGTATGTAGGCTAGTTGCCGTGCGATGTGCAGAACTTCGGCTATGCAAGTTTATTTGAAAACTTCTAAACATGCATGAGTGTGATGTGTGTGCCTAGGAAACTATAAACGGAACTTAAATACTAGCGTGTACCAACCAATTTCAGCTACTTCATTGTTCCTTAAGGAATATTTCTTCGCTGTCGTAAAAGAAAAAAAAACATTTATACCCGTATAGCACAAAACTGTATTCTATTAGTAATATAATTATGTTGCCACCACTTAATGCCACATAATTACAGGCGAAAAAATTTAACATATAATTCAGTGACTTGCGCCTAGAGACTAGGGTGAGGCGGTGACACACGTGCAATGTTTGCCTTACACTTGTGGTACTCGGATGCCCAATATACGTTGGTTTCGCCTTACGCAAAAATTAAAATTTCATTATCATGCATGTGCATTCTATTGTACAGTACCAATCTACATATTATGTATGAAATAAGCACACATGCTATTCCAGTTAGGAAATTGAACCATATATTTGGAAGATTAATTTACTTTTCCTCAGAATATGTGTGTGGACATATATATATATATATATATATATATATATATATATATATATATATATACAAATAAATTATGTTAATATATGTACACATATATAAATTATGTTAATATATGTGAGTATATATATGTTTACACAAATAAATTATGTTAATATATGTATGTGTGTTCGTAATTACGTATGTATTGGACTCAACAACTCCCAACACTGCTTAACTGATTGCCACGAAACTTGGTACGTATATGCATTTTTCATGGAGGTTTTCATGCTATCCATTTTACTCTAACTCGCCAACTTGCCCATAGATAAAGTTGCAACGTACCAAGTTATATGCTCTTTCGACCGATCACCTGAAATTTGGTATACATATCTGTTTTAACAAATATAATATTTTAGCGATTTACGTTTTGCTTTTAGTTGCCTCCAGATGGCACTGGACCTATATACCTAGCTTTCCATTATCATATATTGGGCATAAATAAGGATGGGGGTGTTTCTCAATTCGACCAACATTCATTTTTATAGTACATTGGCAGGACAACGTCTGATTGATTCTGACACACACACACCAACACACACACACTAACACACACACACACACACACATATATATCAGAATCCGTCAGACGTTGCCCTGCCAGTGTACATACAGACACACACAATATAACACACATATATACATATATGTGTATGTATACACACGATACACACACACACACACACACACACACACACATATATATATATATATATATATATATATATATATATATATATATATATACACACACACATACGCCCTCATATGCTATGAAAACAGCGTGTACATTTTGATAAAAATATCTGAAGAGAGAAAAATTTTTTCTGGCTGCTTCTTGTATCACATTTACAAGGAACTTAATGACACACACGACAGAAGACAGCACTTTTCATCAGTACATTTTTATTTTTAGCCTACTTTCCGAAGGAAGAAGTAAGCTTATGAGATCACTATTCTGTCTGTGTGGCTATAATGTGTGTGTCCGTGTGCATGTGGCCTCCTTCCCTCCATAAAACTTTTGAACCAATGGACCGAATTCCATCAAACTTTGTACACATATATAAAATTGTAATCTCACTTGACTTATATAAGTTTCGTTTACGCCCTATTTTCAAAATTACGGCCAATTAAACATTTTTCGATCTAGCTGATATCAAAGGAACTGTAAATCGGGATTTCTTCAAACTTGGTACATGTATACCAAACACAAAGATAACCACACTTTCCAGAATTTCGCATATTTTGTGTTCATATTTTAAAAAATGGCGGCCATTTTTATATTTGTGGTGTATTATTACATATCTTAGGAAATATTTTTCAGAATATCACCAAACTTGGTACACATATACCATATACAGGGATAACATTAATGTTGTGTATTTCGTTCACCCTGCGTTCATATTTTCAAAATAATGCCCATATTTATATTTTAAGCGTAGTATAACATATCTTAGGAAATATTGCATAGAATTTTAACAAACTTGTTACATATATACTTCACATATACCTGACATAACTTTTCTGTATTTCGTTCATTCTGTGTTCATATTTTAAAAATGGCGGCCATTTTTAAATGTTAATCACAGTAATATATGTCACAGGAAATATTTTTCATAAGTTTACTAAACTTGGTACACATATGCGACATACAAATCTGAATTGAATATTGTATATTTCGTTCACACTTTGTTCAAATTCCAAAATGGCGGACATGTATGTTTTTAGCATACTATTACATATCTTAGGAAATATTTTTCAGAATTTCACGAAACTTGGTACATACATACAACGTACAAAACTGGCTTTACTTTGGTGTATTTTATTCACCCCGTGATCATTTAAAAAATAGCGGCAATTTTCATGTTTAGTAATACATATCTTAAGAATTATTTTTCTGAATTTCATCAAACTGGACATC
>PNEQ01034213.1:37801-54773 GCA_003012365.1 Medauroidea extradentata
TATATATATATATATATATATATATATATATATATATATATATATATATATATATATATATATATACACTACATACAAGCTGACTTGACTTTTACGTAGCTCGTTCATCCTTCTGTAACATTTTGAAAACGGCATCTATTTTTTATCGTTATGATTTACATCTCAAAATAATTTTTCCCCAATTTTATTAAACTGGGTTTTCGCAAATTTCTTAGCAAACTGACTTATCTGTAGTGTATTTTGTGTATCATACTTTTGATTTATATTATTAATTTATAATCCTAGATAACGTAAAGGATTTTATCTTTCAGGGTAAACTGCGCCCACGTTAAGGAAAGTAGGCATATCAGTTATGCTGGTAACTTTTTGTTATACTTGTACCATATATTTTTTTGACGTAAACAGTGACTAAATAACATTTTGTTTTAGATTTTCGCATAATGGCTTGTCAAATTAAAATTTTGCATGTCACATTTTTACTACAACACTAAAACCAACTGGCTTACCGAACTGAATCAAATCACACTCAACATTTATACTTTGTTAATTTTTGATGAAATTATAATTAAAATAAAGAAAAAAAATATTGTGGATTAGTATTCTTTGTAACCTACAACATCGTTATTTTTGTCACTTCGGTAAGATAGTTGGTTTTAGTGTCGTACTTAAAAGCGTGGCAAATTTTGACTTTAACAAGCCAATATTCAAAAATTATGTTAGATAAAAAAACCGGAGCAACCTCCAACCACCTTCCTCTTTCAGGAAACTGAAACTCAGCAACCTTGCTGGCAAGCGAGTAGTATTACAGCTACACAACCACTACTCCAGCTTGCGAAGATACATTTTCTATCTTATTAGTGTGCGGAAAAATAATTCATCACATGAGAAAACTGGGCGTTATCCCAAAGGGATTCGAACCTATATCGCCTTGGGAAAGGGAGAAGCCTGACATTGTATCTTTCGTGAAGCCTTTTGCTTGTATGAGGAATTTGATATATTTATAATAAAACCCAATTTTAAATCGGGGAAAACGGCTATGCTTAGAAATCTGGTAGCTACGTATGTCTGTGTGAGGTAAATAAATAGTTATGGTATGGGGAGGGTACCCGAGGTACAGGCAGGGAATTATCATACCCCAAAATGCAGACATACAATTGAACGTCCGCTTGTCTCAAAGTATGGCAGGAAATAAAGCCCTACTACAATTGAAGGGTGCCGGAAAAGGAAGGGTTGGGGAAACGGGGATTCTCCGAGAAAATCAACCGAAACGCAGCATCGTCCGGCACGATTTACACGTGTAAAAATTCGGGGTCCAGACCTGCTAGTAACCGAATCCAGATTGTCTTGGTTGTACATTTGCGGCTAGAATTATCGTCGTAGTTGTAAAATTTTTCAAAGTTTGTCATTAAAAAATAGTTGCATGTTCAGTAAAATTATTTCTTTTATATATATATATATATATATATATATATATATATATATATATATATATATATAAGAACTAATTTTACTGAAACGAAAATTAATTAATACCCCATGAAAGTTTATAAATTCTTTCCTCGTAAATTCGTACAAATAATTTCATTGAGCTGAAAAATATCACAAATTCTTTTTAATGATAGCATTAGGGGTTTCGAATGACTACATTACTAACATTATGTAACACAATTTTATGAAATAATATCACTCAATACGGATGTTAAAAGTAGCGTTTACGTTTGTCAAATTAATTAACACTGATGTAGGATTAATTACAAGGAGTAAAAGATTGCTTTACTAGAAGATAACATTTTTTGTAATAATAATGCAATCATTAAACAGATTTTGTGATATTTTTCAGCTCAATGAAATTATTTGTACGAATTTACGAGGAAAGAATTTATAAACCTTCACGGGGTATTAAGTAATTTTCGTTAATTCGCAAATAATTTCTTTTCGCCATTAGTTACGAGGAAGCGCGAACTCGATCTCAGAAATATAACTTTATTGAGTAAATGTTTGCAAAGCGTAGTTTATAATCTGCACAGTTCTCCGCCGAAGTCCTTAGTTAAGAAGTGTGTTCTCCTCTGCTGAAAGATTTCCTCACCTCCAATGGGCTTCTGATTACACCCTCAAGCGAAATCTAGCGACCAAAGTTACTAAGTGCTCCCGGAACCTCCCCTTTTACCTCCTCAATACCCCTTCCCCTACCTTTTCTCGTCCGCCGATAGCGTCAAGGAAGGTGCCCCAAACCAAATTGAATTATTCACACCCAGTCGCCTTCCTGCATCCATTATCAGTTTTACAGCCTCCCCCCACCCCCCTACTGTCTTCCTTCCCCGCCCCACCCATCCCCATCCCACCTCGGCGATAATTGAAACAGGCCAGGTTCATCGCTGCTCATTAGTGCAGGTTCGTAACCCCAGCAGCTGGGAGTACGCTACCCCAGGCCACCCTTAACAGCGGTGGGAGGAGGATGGACGGAAGTTCTCCCCTCCAGTGAGCGTGTGGACACGGGAGTCTCTGAATAGCTGCGACCCCGGAGCAGGAAGTCGAGTGCGTGGGCTACGAGCGGTCTTCCTCTTCTGGACCACGTGCACAGCCTCCTCGCACCTTCAGGCCTCTGGCACAATTCGTGGTTGTTGTTGGTGGTTGTTTTTCGCGGCAGCTGAAGGACAGGTTACCGAATGTGTGATGGCAGAGCTGCCTGTTGGTGGTTTGAATACTGTTCCTATGGTTGGTGTTGATTACGAGAAATAATTAAGGGGGAGAGTTAGACAATTTTATTGTATTTTCAGTTTTGAGCCATACCATGTATTCAAATAAAACAAAAATATCAAAATTTTCTCTTTGACAAAGCATAGGAAACATTCTTGATAAACTGCATGACGTAAACAATAATAGAATCTTTCATTAATTTGTCATGCAGAATCATTGCATGATAATTCTTGGAAATTAACCTACAATTATCTTGCAACACCTACGGGCGCCCAGTCGTATGTCTCCATCTGGGGCTCGATACTCTAGCCCCCGGTTTATTTATTCATTATTTAAGCTCGAGCAAAATTAAGCAATTTGTCTTGCATGCTGTAGACTAATATATATATATATATATATATATATATATATATATATATATATATATATATATATATGTGTGTGTGTGCTAAAGTACAAATGTTAATATTAGAGAATATAAGATATATCTCCTACCCTACCCATTCGATATTTATTCATTCTATGAAACTTTCAGCGGTGGTACCATAAACTTATCGTAACGTAAAACCAGATAATTCAGGCTGATATTTTGTCAGGTACTCCTGTCTGAAAAATACCGTTACAACTATTTGAAATAATCCTAAAATAGTTTCTATTAGAAATGCGTATTTAAAAAAAGCAAATCGTTAATTACTTAACAAAAAACGAAGAGTTTTGTTGGATACATGTCGTTGCTAAAGATAATGGTATAACGCGAAAATGTTTTGTGCCAACATACCCTTGAAAACACTGTAGTTTCGTGCAACATATACTGTTCGGTAATAAACTTCTGACACAACGTAGCTGTCTACAGACCAACAACTGACATCAAATATTACAATATCGGGATTCTTATTTGCTCTGTCAAATAGGGCAACAGCTCCAAATACAAGCTAAAGCCAGTAATCTTGTGTTGAAATCCAGCAAACAGTCAAGTTTTTCCGCGATAAACCATAATCTCTCATTGCTATCGAATGATGCTGAGTTGCAGATAACCCACGGTTACGTGAAAGGATTGAGCACGAGAAAATGAGAAAAAAAAACTATGAAACAAACCAAGGAAGCCAGCAATGAGAAACTAATTAATTCAACAAAGAAACAATTATTCCAAAATAGGAATGTAGACGGTAGATAATGAAAACAAAAATATATGTCATAAAAGAAAAGGACCAAACAATGTGCATAAAATAGCGATAAATGACAAATAAAATGTAGAAAAACGCAAATGAATACAGCGAACGGAATTACTGTATACAAGGCAATATAACGAATTTAACACATGCGTCTTTTTGTTTCCATTTCATACGTACAACATTATTATTTCTGAATTACTTATTTGTTGATTACAGGTATTTCTGTCTTTCTTGCATTGCTTCTTCCTTTTTTTCTAAACTCTTCTCATCATCTTGCGAATAGTCCATTTCTGTAACTGTGGGTTTTCTGCGACCCAGTAACACTAGCTGGGAATGGCACATACTTATCAAAACACTTTATTTTTCATACACCTCTACAAAAACTTTCAATGATCTAACCAGTTTGGCGCAGAAAAGAATACGGGACTTTATGCGTCAAGGAACACACTTAGAGACGTTGACTGCCACGGACGTCAAACTGCGTGGAGAATAGTCAGATTTCTCTCTTGAAATGGTGTAAGATATTTTTGATTCGTTTGAATACAAATGCCGTCTAAGAATGTTTTCGTGTCAGACTCGAGATTTTTTAAATCGCGTTTCTTATGAAATTTTTTGAAGGTTAATGTACAGCCCAAACGGGAATATTAAGTCATTTTTTAAACGCAACTGTGTGTTGTAGTTTGCAACATTAATTTCTTTCTGCGTAAAACCGTTTAATCTATTCGCATTATTTTTATCTAAGGAAAGGGCACACATTAGAAACAGAACGCTTATTAGAAACATTATGTTGTAGACCAACAAAATAGCTTAAAAAACTTTTTTTTTAAGAAAACTGTAACTACAAGAAGCATCGAGGATTTGTGACTCATAACATTGGAATCATGTGTTGGACTTTGCAATAACCTTTCCTCAAATTAATTGCAGGGTTACCGCTTAAATTCCCATACGAAAAAGTGTCAAACGAAAACACTGCATGCCAGTTTGGAGAGCGGGGCACATAAGTGAAGTGGTTACTTCTGAGTGTGGCAAGCTGGACTTAATCGCTCCTCTTGTCTCCGCGAAAAAAAACCTCGGAAAATTCCATCAGTTACATAGACCTCTTAGGCCAAGATCCGTAATTTCTACTACTTTTACAAGTATTTTTTGATCGTAAACGAGAGCTGATATAAAAAAAACGGTTCCAAAGTTTTGTTAAGAATTGATTACACTAAGTTGACTAATTTTTTCACGACAAAATACACAAGGGTTCCAGCTAATTATGCTATTAAGGAAATTATAATTAATGAACTAACTAGCAAAATCGGTGTAATTTTTTGTCTAGAAAAAAATCAGAGTACAAAGTAAAATTTTTACAAAACTGCGCAACAGTTTTTTGATATCTGCTCTCATTTACAAATAAAAAATAATAGTCGTAAAATATGTATAAATGATGGATCATGGCCTTATGTGAAAATGTCCCATTCCTGAATACATTAAAAGCGCTAGAAAGACACAGAGCATTCTTATATATTACGTACTAATATAATACGCGGTTACCTCTGAAAGTCTGATGAAAGGGAGTCGACAAAGGAAATACTGCACATCAGTTCAAAGCCTTGTGCACATAAACTTTGTTGATTCTTAAGCACGTACGTGTCAGTCACGCAAAATATCTTCTGTCATACGGTGTTGTTAAGGTGGTCGGCCGTCTGCCCATGTCACACAACGGCGTGCAGAGCTCAGACCGTTAGAAGATTATTCAAGGTGAGGTGAGGTGAGAGGGTTTTGCGGCCCTTCAACAGCGAGTTCTTAATATAATTAGAGGTACGTCAATTTCGCAGATTCATCTGGCAGCAGCCTAGACTTGTCAGTCCTATACACTCACTGGCCACAATCGAATATATATTGGCTTATAACCGTACACGCAGGTAGACAGCGATAGCACTTCGCATTATTTCCTTATTTATTACTGGCTCGCAGTAGACAAACGCGTTTCGTAACAGCCGCCAGCAAGTAACCGACATGACAATGAAGTATACATAGTTGGCGTTCAACCTAACCTGGAATGTATCTGCGAACTTTACGTACCTCTATATTATATCATTAGAGGTACGTCAATTTCGCAGATACATTCCAGGTCAGGTTGAAGGCCAAAATGTATACTTCATAATCACGTGTGTGATTAGCTGCCAGCTGTCACGAAATGCATTTGACTACCGCAAGCCAGCAGTAAATAAGAAAATAATTCCTAGAGCTATCGCTGATACTCGCTTGTAAGGTTGTAAGCCAATGAATAGTCGACTGTGTCCATTGCGTGTACAGGACTGAGAAACCTAGGCTAATGCCAGATGAATCCGCGAAATTGATGTACCTCTATATATAATTGAGCGCTAAAAGTATCAGTTCAGAATTGTAGGTTTCTCGAAGCCAATTTGCAAAAAAAAAAAAAAAAAAAACACAGCAATTTTATACAATAGTCATTGCCAATTTTCCGTATAAAATTTTTTCTCGATTAACGTATATCTGAAAAAACCATCTCTAACGTCGAAATTTCGTACATTTGGTTGAATGTTTGTTCATAAAATTGGCAAATAGCATTATCAAGGAATGCTGTTTTACAGTTTTTCTATACTGGCTTTCAAAAAGTATGGAACTCAATTGAACAATTCAGCGGTTACTTATCTACCACGCCCTCTTAAAAGCCGATGAGAGTGAAATGAGGTGAAGGGACCACACAACGTCGATGCTTACACCGAGATTCGAACCCAAGACCTCTCGCAACCGTAGACCGGCGCCTAACCGACTGTGCTACGAAGGCCAGCAAAAGATTATTAGAAAACTGCTAATCGCATTATGAGTGATTTTTTGCTTATGAATAGCATTTGAACTACTGAAAAAATACCCATTTTGGCGCATTTGAAAATATGCTTTAATGAGTAGTGCTGCAATTCAAAGTATGTTATACGTGTGTGCACCCATTTCAGGTTAACCACTGCTCAATATAGCATATTTTCTAAAGGCATAATACGGTGTAAAATGGGCGTTTTTGAGTTCTTTTACGATATGTTAATCTAAGCGCAAAAATGTTTGAAATTTTAAGGCGTGTACAAGGCACCTTTTACATTATTATTATTCGTTACAACGTCATGGCCTCCACTGAATGTCTCATATAGACGAGTTGTCGGCTAGAAGACTGCAAGACAGTTCAGTGACTTGCGCATAGAGGCTAGAATGAGGCGCGATGCACGTGCTGTGTCGTCCTTACCGGTTACGAATTTCTAGACTTCGAACACGCAAAATACGTCCACTTACGCAGGCGGCCAACTTAAGTTCATCTCAAATTGAATAAGAAAAATAGATCACTGTGGCCTTACATGTTATGGAATCTATCTACATACGTAGATGTTTAACTACGTGATGTGTAGAGCCAGTGATTTTTGGTGAAAATAATTCTGCAACAACTTGTTTCAAAGCCTTTCTTGCACCCCTGCAACTCTGGTTCGTGGTTATTGGCAGAATATAATAAGGCAGAGGCGTGGCTCATTTAACTGCACCAACAAGAACAATGTTACCGCAACATCACACGTCCGTGACTTGCGGGCAGGACCCCGAGACGCCGAAAATTAAAAACATCCAACCACCGACTGTGATGCAGAGGGACAGACGTGCATATAAGGCATTGAAACAAATTGTTGCAGAATTTTCCAACCAAAAGTCACTGGCTCTAGTGATGTGTTATGAAAAAGTGATTGTGAAACTATAAAACATGTCCTGAAATACACTAATTTCCTAATAGAAATATTTCAGAGGACGATTGACGAGTACTTTAAAAACATGTGTATTTATTTGTGGATTCTCTTGAACAGTGTATAGTTCGTAGGAACGTTAGGCTTAATATTTTCTCTCTATTGTCAGAAACTCAGTTGTACATTAAACAAGGAGTTTCGCATCTTGGTATCCAGTGGTACTCATAAAGTTCAAGCGCGTCATCCAGGTCATGAATGCACCTTTCCATGACTAAGGTCCACATATTATGTTTAACCTTTTACAGTTGCATATTTTGACAACTGGCCCAGAAATTTGGTTATCTTTAGTAAATTGCAGTTCTTTAAAATAAATAGGCAACCACTTGTCGGATTTTTAAATAATTGTACAGTACTATGTGTGATATTTTCAATATAATTTTTGCAACAGTTGACGTCAAAAACGTTGAATTTATCGTCTGGCACCTATAGTTACGCAGCACGAAAAAAAATACAAGTTTTGGCAACGCACGTGTTTTGCCGCGCGCATTTTGTCTGTGAACGTCATTATTTACTAGATCCGTAACATAAATGAAAATAATTAGTTAAAGAACTAGTAATAAAACATTTCCGCAGGAAAAATCGTACGATTCTTACGTAAATAGTTAGGGTCCAGATTTTTTTTTTGTGATCAGGCTTTAGGAACGCGCCGACTATTTTTCACTCGCCACACGGAGCAAGCTGGGGCAACAGTAACACGTTGAACTCGCTTTCGGGCGGACCGGGGTTCGACTACCGGCTCAAGACTTCCTTCCATAGTTTCGCGAAATCACTCCAGGCGAAAGTTGGGATGGTTTATTAAAGGCCTATTCACTGCTGCGATGTCCGAAGTTGTGTCCTAGGACAAGAATGCGCTGATTGGCGCACGTGACTCTCTGACGTCACATCAGTGTCCGAAGTTACAGTGTGTTTGGACAAACTTGGTCCTAAGATAAATATTTACCAATCTTAACTTTTGTCCGAAATTGTGTTGTAAGGCAGAAGAAGATTTCAACTATTTTCGTGGGAATTCGTAATTAGGCATGAAATTGAAAAAGAACTGGAAAAATTATCAATTAATCACAATTTTGGACCAGCTTCGGAGATAATAAATGTGAACAGCGAGCGCGAATCCAACCATGAAGTTCGGACACGGCCACGTCAACTGCCACGGTCTCGTCTGTGGACACGGCCATATGTAAATACGCCTTAACAAAGACAACGGTCGACTCCTGTTCTAGCTCCTGTCATTGCACCAAATTGTGTGTTATAACACTGTCTCTAATACCCTAGCTGTCAACTGAAGTCCACTCACACTAACGTTTATTTCTGCTACAGGTTAGAAAGATCTATGTTAAACGTTTGTCACAGGGAAAATTTCTGCCGCTTGAGCGCTGGTGTCGGCAATGGTTGCAAACTGACCAATCACAGAGCATTCCTGAATTTTAAGTTATATAAAGTTGATAATCTTAAACGTAAAATTGATTTATTTCACTTTAAAATTAATTTAAATAACTTCTGTCATTTCCAAGCCTGCTGAAATTTAATTTTGTTTACAGTTTCGTTTTTTTCTGGTCCTTTTCCGATAGAAGCGAAACCAGCGGAAGAAATTTTATCTGAGCCAAATTCTCCCATAAGAAAACACATTTTATTTCTAACCTGTAGTAGAATTAACTTTGCTCACACTTCACTCGCCGCTTGACTTATACATAGAGCCTTGAAATTTTCGCGTAAAGAATTTTGCCCCACTTTGTTTTAGCGTAATTCGTGTACACCTGCACCTATGCTTCACTATTATTGGCAGCGTCGCTTTGAGAAAGTGACGTGTTGTAAAACTGTTACTATACTAATATGTTTTAGTCACATTTTATATTGGTTGGGTGGCTAAAGTCAAAGGATTTATACTCAAACTAGTTATGTGGTTAAGTTAGGGGCGAGGGCGCGGTTAAATGAAAAATGTTGATATAATTACGTTGGCTTTACTCGACATAGTTTAGTTACAAAATACTACATGGTTCTACTACATAATTTAGATAGGAGGGGAGTGGCTGTTTAAATAATTACTTATTGTACTCTATGATGGGTGACCCTTTGGACACCCTAGACCTCACCGTTAGCATGATGCCGGAGGCTGATGATGACTGCGTCGGTTATCGACGGACGGCGGCACGTCGTGGGTCTCGACCCAGAACCATCCTGGCGAGGTGGCGACGGCTGGAAAGCTTGAAGGAGACACACCCCGATTCCCCCGATACATTGAATTATATTACCACACTTTAGTGCCGGTGGGGAGAATCGCTGAGGCCCTTGTCTTGTGCAACTACTGACCTGATTGCACTGCCGTCGTCGCTAAACCGTCCTCCAGGCGAGGCTCTTGGTAATCACAAGAGACGTTTCTCACTTGACTGTGTCAATCACAATAAGGTAACTGCAACACCACACGTCTGCAATTTATGGATAAAACTTCAAAACACATGAGAGTTAAATCACCCAATGACAAACTATGAAGCAGAACTGCAGGTGAGCGCGCAAGGCACTGAAACCAACTGAGGCAAAATTCTTTTCGCGAAAAGTTCATGGCCCTACTTATAGCCCTCGTGCGCTAGGCGGTCAACTGGCGCGTAGTTTGTCTTTCGGCGATTCTCATATGCAGTCACAGAGTCAACACCATGAGTCGATGCTAAAACATTTATTCTTATTAAAACAATTTTTGTAAATTAATATTTAAATACTTGCTATGTAAATTTAAGTGAAGAATACTACGGTTCTGAGAAATTTCGCAATACATACTATTTATTTACATAATTATTAATATCTAAAATGTATTACAATAATGTCCATTTAAAAAATGTTTTTCCAGATATTTTACAAAATTATCTCTTAATACATAAAATGTGTATAAAATTTACAGTTCACAAAACACAAGTTGTAAGGAAAATATTTTTGAAAATTTATTTCTGTCGCCATATTCCTAAGAAATTTAATGTTAGAAGTAATATTATACTAACTTCGGTGCGTTTTTAAATGTGATTAAATAAATGTGGCCGTAATTTGGTACCATACAAGGAATAAAGGGATAAAGAAAGTTCAGTGAAAATCCAAAAGTACTTAACTGTTCTGTATGCAAGGAAAAAAATTTAGTATTTGTGAGATATACTGAAGTCAAATAGTTACATGTTTAATAAGAACTTTTGTAAACAATACGTGATTAACAGTGATCTTGAATGATTCCTTCAGTGGGTTAGTATCATGTGCTGAACAGCTTTTTCAGACGTGAATCACTGCAAGCGAATGTTTTCTTGTTGTAAAAAAACCACAATAAAAATAAAGCAAGATAAGGTAAGTGGGTTTACATCTCATCGACAGCGAGGTTCTTACAGACGGTGACAAACAACTTGATACAATGCCAGGAGCTGGGAGAGAGGAGTCGGCCATGGCCTTTGTTAAGGAATCAGCCCAGCATTCGCCTAGAGCGAATTAGGGAAACCGTGGAAAACCGAAATCAGTATGGCCGGAGCCGGGAATTGAACCAGGGTCCTTCCGAATGCGAGTACAACGTGTTACCTTTGCGCCACCTCACTCGGTAACGAGATAAAGAAAGCCAGCATTAGCTATTGTCATACAACGTTTAGGCAATCCTAAGGGAACCTGTTATTTTTGGTCTGTTTTCTTTTCGTTGTTTCGTCTGTATTCCCACTAACCCGTGTCTGTTGTCATCTCTGTTGCCATCGCTGTCCTCGTTCTTTGTCGTCTTTTTACACAACATTTTTTGCTGATTATTTTATTGTTGTCTCATTTTTGTCCGTCTTTCTTCGTTCGGCGACTATGTTCCATTCAATAATTATTTTGTTTTGTTATTGTTTCTGAATTTTTATTTTCGCGTCTTCTTTGGGGTACGACCACACTCTTTCTGGAATTGTCTGTATGTTATAAGTTTGTTGACTGCAGCTAATACTGGCTTTCGTTTGCTTAATATTTTTATCTTGGGGGTGTTAGTATGACACTACAACATTCGATCGCAACGGCTTATGACCATAAAAAGTTCGGTTTATAAGTGATTAACTGCATTTCATAAATAATATCATTTCTTTTTCAAAATATTAATATTTGTTTTAAAACATTGCGGTGTTAACACCACTGAACATAAATAATTATTTCAAACTTTGAATTTTTAACGCCGTTAACTATAATTAAATTAACTAAAGCAACCTGTAGTGATCAAATATGACCAAGGTCTATATATAAATGTTCTTTTTAATATGTAGGACGTGTACAAACTCAAAACCAAGCTTTGCAGTAGATGAAAAAAAATCATTTAAATCATCTCTGAAATATTAGTATCCTTCTAAATTATAAGCTAGTAATTATTTGCAAGCAGGTAATTTGTAGCAAGTAATAGTTAATGATTTGACACATTTCAGTGATGGAACTATCTAAGAAGAAGAAGGCTGTATGAAGCATCAACGAACCTAGTAGAATAAAATTAAACATTTCTATTTCTAAGATCGAGATTTTATTAATTAAATAACAAAATTTTATATTTGCGAAATTTTTAACAATTTTCTATATTGTATGTTTTCAAAAACGTTATTTCATATGCGAAGGAGTATATTGTGAAAACAAACCAAAAATGTAACGAGTTTTATACTTTTATAACGTTTTTGCTAACGTCTTAAATTGAAAATAAGAAACAGTTTCGCTTATTAGTCGTGGAAATTAAGTATATTTTTCTGGTGCCGGGTTAAAAACTAAAGCCTGGAACGGCATCACATTCAATTATGTGCCGAAAAAATCTGTATTGTTACACAGCGATGTTTCCGGACGAAACCAAGGGAGGAATATTTACATCCATCGTTTAATTTCTCGTCGAGCAAGTCTTCTCTTGCTGTTTGGATTGAAGGCTTTGATTCTGCTTAATTATGTAAAGCACACAGCGTTTTTGTGTAAGTTTCAAAGTCCTATCTATGAAAGAAGTATGTTTACAAGTCGAGATCTCAATTAAAATATAACGTTTTCACGATTAAGGTTGTATTACACTATATGCCCTACTCTTAAAGTTAAGTTAAAACTCCTGGACATCTAAGGTAAGCATATTACAGAATAAAAGTAATAATTTCTTAACGAACGTTAGACATACACCATTACTGAAACGTAATATTCCACCAGAAAAAATTAATAGTTACCAAATTTACCAATATGAGCAAACATCACTACGATTTGAACCTATAACTAGTTGGTAGCAAGTCACCTGCCTCGTCCACTAGCTCACTTATACTGGCAATATGTAGAGACATGAACTTTTCGCGACAAGAAATATGCCTCACTTTGTGTCAGTGACTTGTGTGCACGTCTGCAGACTTGCTTCACGGTCAGAGATTGGATGTTTTGACATTCGTGTGTCGTGGGGTTTTACACGCAAATCACAGACGTGTGGTGTTACAGTAACCTTATTGTAATTGGTACAGTCAAATGAGAAACGTCACAGTTCAAAGGCACGTTGCCAATATCTATGAAGCAGAACTGCAGACGTGCACTGGAACAAAGTGGGGCAAAATTCTTTTCGCGAAAAGTTCATGTCTCTAGCAATATGGAACACGTTTTAAAGTTTATGCTTATCATGTGATAGCATTTAAGTTATTAAAAATACGCAAGGTGTTTCATGCTACGATTTAACATAGCGTCATTTCTTTCGTAAATTGGCATACGAAGACCGCTTTCTCCTGTGCTATACATTTTTCGTGAAGAACAACTCCGAAATCATCGTAAAATGAATTGAAAATTGGTAGCACTTTTAATAAGCACCAAGACATTTTTTTTAAAAAATCGTTATAGAATGAGCAAGTCCCGAAAACGGATGAATTTAACAAGGTTCGCCTATCTATGCTGCGTATACGTATAGGAGAAACGAGCAAAAATATGGTAGCAGTAAGTGTTATTCCGGAGTTATGTACTATGCTAGACTTTTACTGTAGTTTGCGCTAACTTCGCGCCAAAATTTATGAGAGGTTATATTTTACGTCAACAGGTGTGGAAATACTTTCTACACATGAAGCGTAAAGTTACTAATTTTTTAATAGTAATAATATTATTCTAAAATGGACGGTAATATTTTGTTTAATAGACTACGTATTCAAAAAATTGATATAATTGATTTATTACAGTATCTAACAACTACCACAGTGTTACATCTTCACTATTTTAATTATTTTCATAGAAATGATTTATAGTTTTCAAACTTTGAATCACTAGTAAGAAAAGCCAGTACCGATGAAAAATGTTCAGAAATATCTGAAACTGTTTTAAGTGTATCGTCCCAAATGTATGTTAGCTTCCCAGTCTATAAGATTACTTACCATAAAATGTAATTTAGTATGACGTTTAATTGCATAATAGGGATATTAGCAATTTTGAAATGGTAATTTTTTTTAAAAGTGCGTTTAATTTAATGAATATCGACACAACAATTTCATTATTTGCGTTTGTATAACACGAGAAAAACGCAAATAAAAAGAGTGTTAATTTAGGTCACTAAATCGAGTGCAACCATGTTGATGTCTTTGTGACGTCATTTGACAGTATGCCTGTTTACTCACACTCTACAGCAACTTAAGTTCAGTTCATGAAAATGAGTAAAATCTATTTGTTTATGTGGCAAGAACGGGTATGGTGTGAACTCCAGTGAGTTATAAACGTGTACAGTAGTCCCTTTGTCTGCAATACAACTAAATTTACGCTGATTGCAATATTTACTACAACACCGTGTGACAATACAAGACGGATTCGGCGTGGTTTCCACAAGACAAGACGTAATACAGTTTGATGTTTGCGACAAAGGTATATTTAATGTATGGAGTGATTATTTAAATATATTGTGTACAGTATTATATGATTAGCATAAAATAAGTAAGTTTTTTAATTTAAAAGTTACGACCAAACCTCGACGTCTGTTCAAAGTATGCAAGCTCAAGGCACCTGTCACTGGGCGATAATTTGAGAGGTGGCCAGAGTCTTGCAAAATTTGACAAAAAATGGCAGCTTGTAGGCTGGAACTGTCTAGGCCTGTCACTAGAAACGAAAACATTATTGAGAGGAAAAAGTAATTTTTTATTTTAATGTTAAATATTTTATTATTTTCCCGACTTGCGCAGCCGGAATGCTCCATCATTAGTCTATAACAGCGAGGTTTGCTTAAACACATTCAAATTATTAGCTCGGTAGGTCCACTTTTTTTTTGGACGCGTATGAGCTTCATTCGGTTGGCTTTATAAACCAAAACGTATTATTCCTTACTTTATCTGAAATAATAAAAATAATTTGTAGTAAGTTATCACTCCGGAATTTGAATTAAAGTGATATGAACTCAACTAAAATTCCGTAAAAAATTAATAAAATATAAAGTCTTAACTCATCTCAAGTCAGTGCCGGTGAAATCTTCGTTAGTAATTTAAAATTCTGTAATAGTGCATGCGTTAAAACCGATCAAATTTCCCGAGTTAGCGTTTAAGATTGCGTGGCAAATAATTAAATGCTGAAAACGTCAATTGATTTCTACGTTTTTTTCGAAGCCAGCATGGATAAAATACTCAATGACAATCCTAGATATTTGGTATTTGGCAACTTTATGAGTAAATATTTATCCAAAATTACAAATTCATTACGCGTGATCTCTTGCGCCGCAGTTAATAGGCGCGTGACATGATGTTACACGAACAGGCGCATGGGGGACAGTTGTACCCCAAGTTATTTATTTTTACAACTAAAATATGTATTTTTAAATATCTTCCTTCATCAGGATTTACACTTTGACTTATAAAATAAGTAAAACACATTATCAAGAATGTTTGAAGAAAAGAAAATATTTACAGTTACAATAAATGATAAGTAATACATCATTGACATTTTACACATATCTTATGTATATTATTATTGTACACTTATTTTTGGCTCGTTTTTGAAAGAGCCATTTCCAGTGCTTTACAGAAAATGTATTGAGTGTATGTTATAATAATGTCCAATTCAGAAGCAAACATATACATTTTAAAACTCACTGAGTAAGATATTGTAAAAATACTGCACACATGACTACTTTTTTTGTACATAAATTGTTAGTAAAGACATAAAACACATGAAAAGTAAAGTCTAGTTTATCCAGAGCTTAGAGCAAGTTATTTCATAAAATCTTAAATGAGACTAAAATATTCATAGACATTTGATAACCATTAATTATGGGTATCGTTTTTGTATCTTTTACTACATAATATTTGGTTTAATTTGCTACAGTAAATAATACATTGTGAAACACAGTATGAAACATTGTTTTTTTATAATATAAAGAAAATGAAAGCTTCTCGACTATTACATGTGAATGACAATTTCACTGATACTTTATATACAAACAGAAAAATTATGAATATTTATGTAAAACAGGTTTGCACACACATTTCGTAGATGATCGCCACACATCCACTTGCGACATTTGTTACAACATTTTCTAGTAGACTTGTCTCTTTGACGTCCACAGTCATAACAGCGACCCTTTGAACTTCCTTGTGCATAAGCAGATTCAGGAATTTTCAGCTGGGTTCCAAGCAGCACACATGCTCGTCGCCTTAGTTCGACTGGTAACTGTGGAAGAGTTGATCTGTGTTGTATCTGTGGTTTAATCATTTCCCATGCTAAACACACAATAAATGTGGCTCTCTTTATTTTGTCTACGGCATTTGATTTGTAAATGCAGAAAGCATTTATGGCTGCAATATTCAACAGGTTGAAAAAAATTAACTATAGGCCACCTCCTTGTGTTCCTGGAAACATCGTAATTTTGACAAAGCTGATCCAGTAGGTCTACACCAATTTTGGTCATATTATAGAACGTAATCATTTCAGGTTTTTTGGATTCGCCTGTTCCTTCATCTATCGAACTGTCGTGAAGCAAAGTTGACAAGACAAGGACTGCCTGGTTCTTTTTGTGACAGTAAGATACTAAGGATACATTTTCTTGGAACCCAAACAATGATGAGTTGGGTTGACGTTGTTTATTTGGCAGAAACTCTGGTGGGATTTCAGTTTTATTTTTCTTAAGAGTGCCAACATATATCAGTCCCTTAGAAACTAAGAGTTCATTGGCCAACGAGTAGCTGCTAAACCAGTTGTCTGCCGTTATGTTCCTGTGTGAACCTTTGACGGGCTCAACTAGTCTCAACACAATATCAAATGGGGAATTACTTTTTCTAAATGGTCCTTCTGGCTGGAGTCCCACGTATGGTTCTAAGTTATAGGTGTAAGACATTTTTGTATCTACAAGAGCAAATGTTTTTAAACCATATTTCGCAGGTTTTTTTG
>PNEQ01034213.1:54873-74873 GCA_003012365.1 Medauroidea extradentata
AAAGCTAGCAACTGCTCGTCAACTGTTAGGTATTCGCTTGGTACAAAATACTTTGAAAAGTTACTGTTTACCATTTCAAATACCTGTCTAATGGCAGCTAATTTATCTATATCTTTTCGTGGAATCCTATCACGTACATCATCGAATCGGAGGCATTTGAGTAGAAATTTAAAACGTTTCTCACTCATTGCGAGATAACGTGATTCCAATCCATTGCCCTTAGAATTATCCCAGAGTTTATTTGTGTTGGTCCTTGAACAACTAAAGCTTCCTATCAAAAATAGAAGGCCAAATAATGCTCTAATTTCAGTTTCGTACGTTTCTCTTGCATCTCTTTCTCTAGAAAAATTTTCCTTCATAAGATTTATATATATGTTAGTTGAAACTACAATAACATTATAAACATTACTGTCTAGAAAAAGATCGAGTAGTTTTCCCTCTGAACAAATTTTTGTAGCCTCACCTTTAGGCCCAGGAAGATGAGTGATAATATTCTCTTTGCGAGTTCTAACATTCTTTTTAGATAATGATTTTATCCATTTGGTTTTACCATCCTTTCCCAAGTAAAATGAATGTTGTGCCTCACCGTAGCTGCTTCCTTCATCACCTGACTGTTCTGTGTCCGTGTTGTGCTCACTCTCACTCAGATGATCAGTTTCCATGTCTGGTTCTTCATTCTCATTACAGGATTCACTCTCTGATGAATCTTCTTCAAGCAGCCATTGGTGCCAGATTTTTGGGTCACTGGAGTACTCCACTCTTCTTTTCTTTCTTGGTTCAGACATCTGTACAACAAATATATTGCTAAACAATAAGTTTAATGGTTTTTGAAAAACAGAATCTAACAAATCTCAACAACATAAAAAAATTGTTATAAGAAACATATTTATACACTGAATTGTAAAAAGTAATATTTAGAAAAGTTTAGAAATTACCTTTAGTGTTACACAAATAGTCGTGTGGGGTACAGGCGTACCCCAGCTCACTTTATCAACCAACCTCTCGGACGCTTGAAGGCAGACTGAGCGGATGACACGATGGGACAGGTCTAGCAGGAGACAAAGAAAGGTAGTGAAGAGTTGTGACTAGTAGGAGAAGGTGGTGGGGAGTTCTAGGAAATGCAATCTGCCTGGGGTACGGGTGTACCCCACACGTCTACTGAAGGGTTAAATGCACGAGGTTCCGGCGTCGAAGATTGTGCCTCAGAAGTTCGTAACACTGGAAACAATTTTGTTTAAAACCTGACTGGTTATCCTCGGAAGCATGTCTTCATGTATGAGACACACGGGTTGCCTACCTGTCGGGACTGCAATAATGCTCTGACTTTTGAGTGCCTGCATCTCAGTAAAGGTTTATCTGAACGTGTTCAGACAAGTGAACCTATTTTGTTCATATGTTATTCCGTTGTTATTTTGTTTCTTCATCCTGTATATGTATGTGTGTGTGTGTATATATATGTATATATATATATATATATATATATATATATATATATATATATATATATATATATATTTTTTTTTTTTTTTTTTTTTTTTTTTTTTTTTTTTTTTTTTTTTTGTATATATGTGTGTGTGTGTATATATATATATATATATATATATATATATATATATATATATATATATATATATATATATATATATATATATATATATATAATCACGCCGTAAATTATTGAAATTTATTTTAATCTCGTTTGGAGTGTTGAAATGTCATTGACTCTGCTGTAGGAAGGCGGGGGTCCAGTTATTTCGCAAGGAGCGTTCACCTTTGTGCCGAGCTCGCTGACTACTTGTAGGAAGTGGCCTGATTGCTGCGGGTCAGTCACATCTCCTAGCAAGAGAGACAGTTTTCACCTGGCAACATGGGGCGTTAGATGTGAAGCAAAGTGCCCGGGTGTAGGCCACGCCGGGGTTACTGGCCAGAGCTTTGCTGACTTGGCAGCTGGGTCCGCGGCATCGGCGCGGCTGGACGCCATTTTCGGGGAGTTGGTCTTTATCGTCTGCCGGAGTAAGACGTGTTGTCAGGACCGGTGGCCTGACGGGGACCTCGGGTTGATCAATATGTAGTTATGGGTCGTGAGATGTTAGCTTCGAGAAGGCAACCGCCTCTCAAGGGCTATGATCTCGGTGGTGGGCTCGATTAGCGAGAAATTAGTGTAACTGTACTACTGTTGGCGTCGACAGAGAAGCCTGGTTCCAAGGGCTGGGCATAGAATAGAGGATTGGACGCCCTGGCTGTAGAGGATCGACGCCAAAAATCTTAAGTATTCCACTTGTAGAGACTTTAGCAAAAAATGAATGTTAAGTTTGGTAGTGTTTTTTAAAGGCAGACAATAAAATTAAAGTTAAAGGTAAAGTTAATGGTAAAGTTAATGTAAACAGAGAAGTGTACATTCAGTTTGATTTAGTTACGTGTTAACTTATTTCAAAATGAAAGCACGATTTGTTATTTGGTCACTGTTAGTGCGAATCTTAGTCTGAACACTCACGCCAGCGAAAGATAAATGCTATTTGTAAATTAAAAAGAATTGTGGTAATAATTAATTTGTAATGGTAACTCTTAATTTTGCTAATTTAATATATTGTAATTGCTCGTTTGTTAGGCGTTTAAATAACATTATCTTGTACTTCTGGAAATTCTACAATGGTTAACCCAGTGTAAATAATTGTTAATTTATAATTGACACAATTTAAAATGGTTAAATCAGTTTTCGTAAGTTTCAATAATTCTTCTAGTCATTCATTTGTGTCTGGTGAAATGTTCTGTGATAACTTTTGCAGTTTATTTGTTCTTTTTATTTAATAATTTGAATTCATTTTATTGAAGCCGATCGTGTATTAATTAATTTTCTTTAACTTCACTGGCTCCAGATTTAATAAGTTTTTATTTGAGTGTTGAGTTGTCCAATCATTAGCACGCTGAACTTCTCGCGAGAATAATATTTCCCCAGTATGTTCCAGTGGTTCATGTGCTAATCTGCATTTCTGCTTCATGTTCAGAGATTGGATGTTTTAACTCTCGTATATCTTGAGGTTCTACCCACAAACTAAAGACGTGTGGTGTTGCAATAGCATTATTTTGATTGTCACAGTCAAATGACAGACGTCCCTTCGCACGGAACTCTCTGCCAGTGACTATGAAGCATAGTTGCAGATGTGCACGCACGGCACTGAAACAAATTGGAGCAAAATTCTTTTCGCGAAAAGTTTATGGCTCGTCTATTCATATTTATATCTGGTGTTACACCACGAAAACACACATACTCATTCCTGAGTACGTAATTTAAGATTCCTTTTCGTACCTCTAGCACAAGTTATATAACGAGTAGCCTCCGAAATGTTATTTTGTTTTGCCCCAGATAGGTACGTTTTTGTCCCTGAATTTAGGCAATTTTAGGTTTTATTTCTTGGGGTTCTACTTCAGAATTGTGTCCGTATAGGCACGTTCGTGAAAATATAAATTTTTAAACCCCAGATTTTTACACCTTTTTGAGACCGTTATAAAATCTAATTCCAAACAATGACATCGCTAATGGAAAAAGAATACCATTGTTGGTATGGGGCATTTGTACGAATTATTTCAAATAAATGATTATTTGATAATATAAAAGTAATGCATTATTACAATTAAATAATTCAAGAAACACAAACATTTTAAACACATTGTAATTTATGCGGAGATAAGGGTGAAACTAAAGTTTATACACACGGGGAAGAGAAAATAAGTATTCCACAACGCCGAAAATTTTGGCGAAAAAACGCGGACTGCCGAAATTAAACTATTAAAGTAATACGTTCTAAAAGTACAACGTTACTTAATTTTTCAGTAGCATTTTTGCATGTTTTAAACACACTCTTGATGTCCTTATGTGGTGAAAATCTTAACGCCCATGTGTGTAAAATGTTTTTAATACAGAAACTGAGATAAATATATTAAAATCTGTTGTTAATTTTCTTTGTATTGTGGCGGCAAAACAATGCATGCACTAAGCGAGAGAAGTTCACAGAACTTAGAGACTCCTTGGTGCAGTTGTTCAGTCTGGCTTGAACATGATTAAGGGCGGACCAGGAACTACGTTGGTTGCTTCCTCCTGTCTCCTTAATGGGAATCGCGTAACCCACTTACCCACCTTCTTCCTCCCACTCTTATCCTATCTTCATCCCGCCCACCCGGCCATCTCAATTCCCGCCACTACTCCGAGGAACCACGGCAGAACTCTCCAAAGTCCAGCGGGGGACTGGGTAGGGAGTATAATCGGTTAGTGGCGTCCAGGGCTGAGTACGTTCAGTTGAGTGATCGCGGAAGGAACGTGGGTTAACTTCCGTTCCCACTCTGCACGCACCCCGCCATTTCTCTCGTCATGCGTTAGGGAGTTTCAAGTTAGATTCCCGTACCGGATATCCTGGTTTCGGTTTCCCCAGATGTTTTTTTGCGACGTACACCACGCGAATGCTGTGGTTAAGGGGAAGGGTTAGACAGTTTTATCGTATTTTCAGTTTTTGAGCCATAACATTTATTCATGTTGTATTATTATAATTTTCTCTTCAACATATCATTGGATATATTCTTGGTAAATTACGTGATATAAATAATAATGGTATCTTTCATTAATTTGTCATACAAAATCACCGCAAGAGAATTATGTGTTAACTTTCTAGAATTCTACATGACAAATTAATGAAAGATTCCATTATTACTTATGTTAAGCGGTTTACCAAGACTATGTCCTATGTTTTGTCGAAGAGAAAATTTTGACAATACAATTTGAATAAATGTCATGGCTCAAAAACCGAAAATGCAATGAAATTGTCTAATACTCCCCCTTAAGAGTGCTAATCGCTAACATATTGTGTATGGTTATTTTATATTTGTACGCGATAGTGTCTGCTTTACGGACGTTGCTTGTGTTTATATTTTTATTCCATGGAAATATATTTTTTCTCATTGTATTATCATAATGGAATTCATAACTGCAGCGGAACCGCTGGACCTAGAAAAGTGCAATTTTTTGTGTGGGTCCCATTTAGGGTGTAGGTAAGCACTATAAAAGGGATTTATCGAAATTATATTCGTAAGAAGATGAACATTTTGAAATATGTTTTGAAAGATTCGTCTACATAGCTCAAATCCGACGGCCTATCTTCGTTACTTAATTCTTCAATGGGTGAATAATAAAAATGCATATGAGCCAATGTAAAGATTTCCCTCTAGAGTTTCTACTGGTATTGCGAAAATTATTTCTTACCACTTAAACGAGAGCAGGTATATTTCTGGCAGTTTTGTTGAAAATAGTATTTGTTGTGATTGTAAATTTTTCAATACCAGAAATTATTTTATTTCGAATAAAACGTCAATTATATAAGTATAAAAATGTATAAGACTTTTCGAAATTATTTAATAAAGGAGGCGAAAATACGTTAAATGTGTTTTAGATCATTATTCAATAGCTATCGAACCAGTCGACATATCGGTGTGCTGTTTCTTCATACTGATGCTTACATAAAGTTCCAAAATACTTT
Source organism: Medauroidea extradentata (assembly GCA_003012365.1). Classification (NCBI taxonomy): domain Eukaryota; kingdom Metazoa; phylum Arthropoda; class Insecta; order Phasmatodea; family Phasmatidae; genus Medauroidea; species Medauroidea extradentata. Next base: position 60,399 of record PNEQ01034213.1, read on the forward strand.
TCAGTATGAAGTTTCCAAATTCTACTCCGAAGCTGTAAAAAAAGGTTATATATGTTTTCCATGTATATCCAACTAAATTTTTAGCTTTCTACGTGAATTCTGCTTATGAATAATGTTTAATTTTGCTTATGATTAATGCTTACTTAAATACCCCAATTGTAGTTATTGATTTCTCGAAATTTTGTCTCTATGGGGGTGAAAAGATATGAAACGAGGAGAAAGGTGTATTTCCAAATCACCCACTATATTTGTTGAATACAATGTGTTATCGTCACAGTTTCCACTTAAATGAGACGCCCATACAAAAGCCTTAATTGTCTATAAAGTTTATTTCGAAATTCGAATCCTAAAGGGATGAAACTACACGGGATGTGTTTAAGGCGAATCCACGAGAGCTATCGCACCTGTTGCAGTATAGAGTTGATTTTCGTTTTATGAAAATGAGTACGTAAACGACCGCAAGAGATTTCAGAAATTTTCAAAATCCGAACGCTTATGGTTGAGAAGGAATGAAAAAAAAGTTTTTAAATGAATCGTCGATTACGCTTTGACTGAATGGGTTATCATCGTAATTTTCACCTCAATTGGATACTTATGCAAATGTTTAACCTGTTATGGTAAGATCTTGCGAAGTACAACCCTGTAAACTGTAAAATTTGTGTTCATTTACCCCATGATATCTACCTAATCAGTTGAGATATTGAGATATTTTTTTCTTTGGATTGTTGCTTGTGCAAATACGAAAAAAAAAAAAAATGTGTTCTTATACTGAGAAAACAGCTCTCAAATACCAGGAGGTGGGACGACGACAACGTAGTCTTAGTAACACTTTCACAGCAGACGATCCGAAAAACAAGCACAGCTATAAAGAAGAAATGTATTGTGAAGTTAAGATTCTGTAATTGTAAAGTTACATGTGGTTATACAACCTCTACGTGCCCAGCGATGGAATATTTTATTTATTTTTACTGAACTTTTGTCAAAATACGTATTGAAGACACAGTCATCAGTGATCGTGCTCGAGATAAATGAGACAACATACCACATATACTACTTATATTTTCCGAATATTCTCTCATATTGATTTATTTTGCTATGACTATAAATAAGGCCCTGGCCAGTAATTAAGAGTGGTAGGGAGGACAGTTTTTCAGATGTGCAGCTTATAACCTGCAACTCGGTTATCCTTACACTTGATGGCCGAGCTACTAATCTGATGAACAAAAAGGTCCTACAAATTAATAAATATTAGCTGTTATGAGTTATACACACGTGCAATGCCGCGGGCGGACTGCCAGATTATATAAAATAAACTAGCCGGCCGGCTGCGGCGTTGCCCGCGTGAAATTATGTAATGTAAACACTAACTCTGGATAAAATATGTGATGAAGGCATTTAACAGCTAGCGTACTCAGTAACAGTGAACTATAAATTGTCTTAGCTCAGAGCGCGCGCAAGATGCTCGTATGATGTCATAGTAATTCCCATCGCAAAGTCTTGCACGGTATACGAACCCGTAACAACACCCCACCACACCACAAACTTTACACAATACCTAAGTGAATGCTTATAAAGGCAGGCCGTGAAAATTCTTTCGTACGTACAGGCTACAGTCTAAAGAGGTTTTATTTATGAGTAGTTTGGTAAAAAGAAACGACTGTTGAATTATTTCTCCGTGATCATTCTCTTTTTTCGGGAGACTGTAACATTTTACTGCTTTCCACCTACTTAGTTTTCAAATTTCATAAAAACCTGAATTTAATTTGTAGATTTTTACATACGCTTCTTTCTTATCAAAAAATCATCTCGATATCTCAACGGGTATAAGCAGTACATATGATTATTTGAATTCACATTTTATTTTTTAACAGATTTCAAGGACGAATTTCGAAAAATCCTGAAATTACTTTTTTTTAAATTTACGTAAGATTGATTTTAAAGCAAGAACCATTTCAATATTTCCACTGGTTTAAGAGATAAGTGGGATTAATTTAAAAACACGTTAAATTTTTTTAAGAGCTTTCAAGGACGAATTTCGAAAAATTGTAAAAATACTTTTTAGATATTTACTTAAGCATCATTAAAAAATATCACATCACTATCTGAAATGGTTTAGGAGAAATCACGGATTAATGAAAAACACATTTTACGGCTTTACACCCCTTTAATTTTCGAATTTCGCAAAATAGAAAATTTTGCGAATGTGCATTTATTTGGGCAATATTATGAAGTTAAAAAATTTATGATAATATTCCCGGTTAGTGAGATATCAAGGATTCTTTTAAAACACATTTCACCCCTTTTCACCTCCTTAATTATCGAATTTCGAAAAATCCTTTCTTAGTAGGTGCCTACGGGGCAAGTGGAAGCTTCCCTCAAAATTGCATGGTTCTAGGTCCAGCGGTTTGGGCTGTGCGTTGAGGAGTGAGTGAGTGTGTCAGGACACTTCATTTTATATATTAAGATTATGGTTTGTTCGTCTTCTATGCATTTATTATACTTGTCATGTGATTACTGTAAGCGTCCTAGTAGCAAATTTTATCCTCGGGGCACAAGAATAGCAACTTTTTAGGTTTCAATGACGGGAGAGTGTGTGACCGAGTGTTATATGATACAGTGTCGAAGCTAGTGTTGACTTAACGTTGTAGAGGCCGAGCGACAAACATTATTACTGAATAAAGAACGATACTCATAACCATGTAAGTTACTTTAATGTTTCTACAGTAAATAAAATTTAAATGTCACTATATACAACGGAATGTTTGTCTTCATCAAGCATACGTCTGCAACATGTATTTGTATACAACCGAAAAATGTTCATGTCAGATAAATATTCACGCCGTATATAAAATACATAGATCATAAATCGATAGTTGATTAGATTAAAATGCTATAACATATTTTTATCATGATAAATAGGTATCTTGTCGCCTAGTATCTGTAGTGTAAAAGATAATTTTACTGCCGTCATAAGTGTAGACGTTTTAATTCAGCAACAATAATCTGCATAAAAAGTTATAAGTAATACTGACTTTTTCGAGCTCCGAACCATAGACTAAGTCTTCGCTAGCACATACTTTATATTTTGTTCTTAGTGATAGAACTCTTCTTTTAGTCGTGTATAGGCTTTAAGGAATCGGACAAAAGGAGCAATGTTAATATGTTACGAAAATTAGCTTAGGTAATTAAGCTGCGGTATGTGTACTATCGGTCTGAGATTGCTTAATTATATATGTGACTTAAACTGGTGGGAAGTCAAACATATCGATATTGAATAGGCTTTAAAAATTTTATTGGCTCTATTATTTAAACTTAGAGTTGTATGTAATCGCTGACACGTGTTCATATTATTCCTTGCATCTAACGCTGTATATACGATACGGGAAACAGGAACTTACATGGAAGCGTTTCTTAAATCATTAGGTCAAGCGTTGCAGGTAACGACTTTCTGCATAACCCCTTATACAATAAGTACGGCACTAAAGGATATAATAATTAATGTACTGTTTTCGTACTAAGGACTGTATGTCGCTTGTATGCATGCGTCTATATTAGATGTCGCTTTTTAATGGTGTGTATAAAATAATAATGTGGCAGTTAAAAGCGTACAACTGAAATGTTATGAACACATTTTACTGATAGACAAATAAAATTTTGTGCGACTCATCTATGATGTATACTTGCGTTTAATTTCACCTGACGCAGTTTTCAACTATTAACAACAGTTAATATGTCCGTATCATTCCTAAAGTAAAATACTAACCTATTAATACTAATCCAAACGAAAGTGCAAGCCTCTGCTTTTAAGCAGGGTGTCTGTGAGACATAGTTATATTTAATTACACCTGATGCAAAATTCTCATGTAATAACAACAGCTCATATTCATGTCGATCTTAAAGTAAATAATAACCTTTTTTATACTTTACAAAATCTCGATTGACAACCTATACGTCATTATAGTCAACTTCCTTATAACTTCTTGGTTTTTAAACTTTACTAAGAGCAATCATTATATTTTTCTCAAGTTTTGCAGAAAATTTATTTTTAAAATAATAATTTCGTACACTATAAACTTTATATCATTATTCTTTGTATAGTGTGACTTAGTCTGTTGTTGTAAACAATGTTTTCTAATTCCAAGGGACGATAGTAAATGACGCAATTTAGTGTCAAGAGAGTGTACTGAAGTACAATATTCCATAGCAATTAAAATCCGATTAAGTATAAATATGTTACTTTGTATTGCTAATACGTGATTTAAATAAATGTTTGAATCGTTTACTAAGCGTGAACTGTACTCGTTACGACAGAGTGTTAGTTATTCGATACCTTCTATTATAAACAAGTGAAATTAATAAAATTAAATACTTTCTTATTACATTCGTGAAAATGTTGGTAATAAATGTTTGTAAACTACAAGAAACAAAACCAGTTGGAAAATTACGCATGTAAAGACATACGACACTTATTTCGATGTAAATAAATTAGTACACAATCACATTCTAATTAGTAAAACTTCCTTGATGGTATCATACATTTTTCTACCCCTTAATAGTGTAATGAATATATCTTTAGACGTATAAACGTCGAGTAGGTCTATTGATTTTGTGAATATTTTTCAACTACAACAACTGCAACAGTATTGTATACTTTTCTGTTTTGTTTAAATGCTCCTGAAATTATTCAAAAGCATTTGAAACAGATTTCAGAAGTGTTGTATTTTTTTTCTTGAACAAATTACAGTCTCTTAGGTCTGCAAATATGGGCATGATTTGAATGACTGATATACTCAAGCATCTAAAGGCGATGAAACGAGATTGTTGACCCAAGTGTAACAGGGGCAGACTGTTTTTTTTTTTTTTTCACGGATTGTTAAAATCCAAGAAAATATTATTTTACTTCGGCAATGAAATCGTACGCGCTCTCATATACTTATAAATAAAGATTTTGCTCACATTTACGCAAACATTACAAAAATATACTTAGGCCAAATTGAAGGACTTGTGTTGTAAACTCAATGATAAATAGCTGTTTTATTTCCGGTAGGTCTGTGAATAATAGAGCCAACAACAAGAAGACCAATTAATTTTCTTCAACAATGTACTTATATTTGTAACGCTGGTGTTAAAATTACGATCTGCATGGGAACGCAGCAATGTAATTAGAATTATTGTGTACTTAAAAGTGTTAAAATTAAACCGCTATAAGTGTACCTATCGTGTAAAAATAAATTTATGTTTAAGCGACAAAATATCAATTAAAATATATGAACAGCCTGTTATCACAGCTTGTTTGTAAACTTCCTTCGAAAAAAAAAAAGATAGTATACTGTAAACTTGCATTATCAATTTCTAGTTTTTACAATATTATAAATTAATTTCCTTTTCCTTTAAAATCAGAGCACGGACATATTTTCAGGTTTTTTTTTTTTTGCTTTTTACTCTTTTATGCAAACATAATTATTATTTTAACTGAATAAGTAGGTGAGAAAAATATGACAAATTCACAGTCACAATTCATTGCATTGTGGATAATTAACATGAGAATTTTTTTTATCAGCGGAATAAGCAAATTTGTATTTTAAAGTTGGAGAGAAACACATAGATATATTTCACACGGGGAAGTCCTAGATTCGACGTGGAAAAAAGCGTGTAGTGTTTACCGACAAACACCAGGAGCTGCTGGAAGGAGACAGCTAAATGGAGGCCTGTGCAAGCATTTCGGAGCTTTATTAAACAGAAGTGCGAGTTTGGCAGGCCGCAGGGAAACCGCGTGCTAGCAAACAACAGGTATCCACAGACACAAAGCAAATGTTGACAATGAGAGAGGCAGCAAAGATAACAGACACACTGACAAAGTGAAGCACATCACAAGGGAGACGTGCATGCTTGCAGTGGTAGCTAACTCGAGCTCATGCTGAAAGTTTATGCTGCGTTAACTTCATACACATTCACAAGCAAAACGTATAAAACACAACTGCAACAAACAACAACAAACGCATAAATCCATTAAGAAAATATACATTTATAATAGGCAACTACAAATCTTTGGAGTGATTTATGCATTTTACCATTTTTAAAGAGTTTCTAAAATACCATTTTTTTAAACTGCATATTACACATTGACCTGTTAACATGTAAGGTAGTAAACAAATACCTCTATGTTTCTGTGGAGCTGCAAATATTTTGAAAATATTTGAAAAAAGTTTTGTTAATGTTACAATGATTTCAAAGTGTAGTGTTTTAAATATTTTTCAACACAAATTTACATAAATGTTTATCATTTAGTGTATAAGTTATTTGTTAAAATGTTTATGGCCGTAACCAGGGGCGGATCCAGCTCTACGTATTTCTTGGGGGGAAGGGAGGAGGGGGCATTTTTAACCAGTAGCTATGCTCGCACCCCGAGTCAAAGAAGGGTGGGTCCGGAGGTCATCCAGCGGGGAAAAAAATAGTTTTAAGGTGGAAAATGGTGATATTTAAGGCATCTCCTCAACACAAAAATTAATTTTACCACTTAAAAATGTTTTAATAATTTACAGATAAACTACACGTGTAAGGTAATAAAAATGGGGGAGACGACAATTTGGTTGTTTATTTTTAGTATATTATTGATGCAGCGAAGATATTTAATAATTTTTAAATGTGCAAATTCTTACATTTTTAAAGAAAATAAATCTCTCGTCGAATTTATGGAACCATTTTTTCTGTAAAAAAATGTAATTTAACTCTAAATATAGAATGAAAGCAATAAACGAGCACAATGCGTGGCATATAATGGTATTAAAACATACTTAATACAGTATTTACATAAACTGCACATTTAATTACTACCATTAATAGCAGATATACTTCAGAAACCAAAAAACTAATGTTTCAATAGTTTCGATACTCACATAAAAGCATGGCCGGTTTAGTTTTGGAGTGTTCTGTGAGAATGAATTAAGTAATTTAAGTTATACCAAATCGACTTTGACGGGAAGTAGTAGATTTTTTTCCGTCAAAACTTTTCTACCAAATTTGATATTACCTATGAAAGGTGAAAATATTTGATTGTAATTAAACGCAAAAAGAGGGAGGTTATAAGTTTAACGTGTGTATCTGTGTGTCTCTCTGTGGTACGTAATCCGATTGGTAATAAGTTTTTTTGTTTGATAGGTGACTTTGTCCAGAGGGTTCTTAGCTATGATTCAAAAAAATCAGTTCATTCGTTTGAAGATCGTCAGGTATTTTCAAGTAGTTGAAGGGATGTGAGCAACTTCTGCTGGTTTGATCGATTCGAAATTTTTTATCCTGTGACTTCAATAATATTACAATAACACTGATGCTGCAGCATCATCTGTAAATTGCAGGATACCCAACTTCTCACCAACTTAGAGTAGGTTTTTTTTTTGTTTCAAGGTTTTTTTTTTAATTTTTGTTTTAAGGTTTACCTGTTCAAGTTCAAATTTCATTTCGAAAATCACAGAAACGGTTTCACTGCAGATGGCTAGATGTATGTAAATAAAATGTATCACCAAACACATTGAACCATGTAAGATATATTAAATGCCATAATATGTTCAGACAGACCAGTTAAAAGACAATAACAATAATTATAAACTTAAATGTGTCCAAAACGTTTTACATCAACCTACGTATGTATTTTAATTCGACGTAACTCAACAAACACCGTCAAGACGAACATTGTTATGAGGAAACGTAACCATGAACTTAACGTCTGGACTGAACGACCCGCTGAGCGAACTGTTATAATACATCGTCGCTATCAGGGCAGTTTGCGAACGACCGCAACGAAGGAATGTAATTTGAATGCTAACTTAAGTGAGAGCTAAAGACGTGATAGCGGTGTCACAACGCGTCTGAAAATCACATGTTCGCTACGGTACCCAGTGACCATCCCATATTACCTGCAGGCACTAAGTTTATTTAATGAATTATCATTAAAATAAATAAATTTTCAGCGAACAATATTTACAGTTTTTTATGGATAAGTAGTAACTTCGAAAAATTATTTCCGGTATTTCTCCATATGTACCCAGTGGGCAAATGTACAAATTAAAACACACTTCGGACAAGGACGTAATATGATTGTTAAGAAATTTTACTCAATAAAATTAGGCTTAAGCCCTCCAATATAGCTAAAGACGGGTTTTTTCAGACTGCTGTAATTCAAAACGTACTAATAGGATATATGCAAAACTCAAATACAAATGTGCATTGAGTCTTGCTACAGAATTTTCCACTCTTAAACAAATATACTCAACTCTTATTTAAACTCCCGTAATAAAATTGGACCGGCGATAATCCTGCACTTGAAACAGCGCTTGACTGGCAGTGGCGATGCTGCATTTGATGAGCGCCTCGAGGTCGCCTATGCAGCTACACTCCATTACTTCTGTTTCTCTAACACGCAGGTAGGCTGCGCAATCAAATAATAAAAACATAAAATAAAAAAAAATCTTACAAGGCAGTGTTATTCTTAGCTTCCGTGCTTGCTTAGAGTGCTCCCTAACTTGGAGCCTTGGCAGAAGCAAGGACATGAATATTACATGTTAAATTACATTCGATGCGGCGCAATACATGTCGAACCTAACAATATGCCAACACTGAAGTGTTTTCTCATCTCGGAACTCTTTCAACACCCTGAACACTATGGTCATATACATATATTTACTATCAAGAAATACATGAAAACATGTTCTAGTAAATATTGTTACATGTTTGAGACATAAACTTTATATGTGGGCAATTCCCATGAGTTCTTTGGGATAGAGGTCTTATAATTAGAAATAAAAGAGTTAAATTAAGTACTGGATTTAATAGCTCACAAAGTTACGAAATACACAAAACAGTAATCAACTTTAACTCTCACAACACAATTAGTTATGCACACAATTACTCCTGTGTCACAGACACGTTAATTAGCTTGGACAATTAAAGCACAAAAAAAGTCTACCATCAATTAATTGAAAATTACAAATCACAATAAAATTCAGCCATATATCCAATCAACAGGCTTTCAAATAGGGACAATGTACAACCTTATCAGTCCGAAGTGGTGATGGCTCACCATGTGCTGCGCAGCACCCCGAGTGCACCGCTGTCTTCACTCTTGAGGTCTTCGGTTCGACTCCCGTCGCGTAACTCCTTCTTCGTCCGTCAGCCCGCCGCAGCAGTCCTCTTGATTCGTCCAACACTGCTCCGAAGGTAGCCGCCTGCCGCCTCACAGTAGACTCTGACGTCACCAAGATGTCTTCACCAGTCTATCTCCACAACCATAGCACCTTCCTCTAGCACGACCAATAGCGAACTCTCCCGAATTTGTCGATTCGGAGCTTTTATACTTGGCCAAACAGTCGGGTCTTGCCCGCATTACAGGGGTCTAAAATTAGACATTTAATCATGTTTCGCATGCGATTTGAGTCACGTACGCCGCTTCGCAGGGTAACAGCGCGGTTGGGACAGGTATCTATGACGTAGTTTCGGCGGGATTCCCACTATGAGACACCCGGGCTTTGAGTCATGGGCCAGCCCTCAAGGTGTTTCCACACAGGCCCCATACAGCCCGCCCACAGAAACACAGCATGCAACAATATTTTACTACAATGTTATTCCTATTGCTCGTATTCTTCTCTTCCTAATGCAGGGCACGGTTTTCACCCAAAAATATACCTTTGATAATGACTGACGACCGCCGAAAATAATTTAACACATAAATCCCTCGACTCTCCCACAAGCAGCGCCCTTAAGCCCTCGCTCAGTGGTTTAAAAAATGTTTTTAACGCAAATTAATACATATATAAAAAATTCATTCCGACTGTTTTAACACTTATACATCACCGCTTGTATCTGAATTTTCTGTCGCAATAAACCTAACGGATTTTTAGATTTGTGCCCCTGAACTGTCACATATTTTGTTGTCATAATAAGCAAAAATTAAGCAAAAAGCGTTTTTTGCTAGCAAACGTTACACTATTTAAAAAACATTCTGGCAAACTTGTGTATCGTATGTCTATACACAGTCGTAAATGGTCAGTGCTTAACATCTAGGTGTTTAGCGCTGGTGAGGCGTTACATGAGGTGAGATTGGAATAGCGCTGGAATGGTGATGCGGGGGAAACGGGGTATCTCCGAGAAAACCCGCCGATCAGCGGCATCGTCCGGCACGATTCTCACTTACCCGGCCCCGGCGGGAATCGAACCCGGATCGCTTTAGTGGGAGGCGGGTGATTCAACCACTCGGCTGCCGCTGACCCAGAGATAAATGATACGTGTTTAGTTGGTATATGCATATAAAACACGGCGAGGAAACGACTTATCTCGTGGCATTGACTTGTTCCCCAATTTTTATCAGACTGGTGCCAATAACTCAAAAATTTTTCAACCAAAAGCTTTGAAAAAAAATTGAGACAATGTACAGTCACACGATGAACAATGCTGTTGATTCCTTTTTCAAAAATAGTGTACCGTTCGTCAGCAAAAAAATATTTTGCTTTATTTTGGCATATTTTCACGACAAAGTTTTTGGTATTTTAGGTGACGAAATCTAAAAATCATTTCAGTACAGTGCTACAAAAAGTTTGCTACAAATTATGACATATTATTGTCGAAACTGTGGAGCGAAATTTTTATACGAGTTTTTGGTAGCATTAAAATTAATATTTTTAAAATCACTGCAAATCTAATAAACAAGCACTTAAAACTGTGTTTCTTAACAAAAATGATCCAACCTAATGATTATATTAATATAAGTGATATATAACTATAATGTGATGATTGCGGTGTATTTATAAATATTGATTGACCTTATTACATGGAAAAATATTTCCAGTGTATAGCAGTTCGTAAAAATTATTTGTACTTTACACACACGATTAAAATTGAGAGAAAGATATCGAAAAATATTAATTAAAGGTGAAAATCATTAAACCCTTAATAGGCCTCGTATAACAATTTAATAAATTAACCCGTTTTGTAGAGGCAAGATAGTGAAGAAATCGTTAAGTATAATGAAATTTTTGAGTTTTGTATAAAATGCATTTAATATTAATGAATGAGAACTGACAGTAAAACACTACTAACTTCTCCACAATAAGTTCATTTGGAAAAAGTATGAAAGTAAACACTTGACAACGCAACATACATGCAACGAAGCAGAAATTTTTGCACAGATATACAACTTAGCTAGGTACGATAGTGTTGCACAAAATCTATTTGCATGTTTGAAACTTACTATTATTGAAGGATAAGTTAAATGAAGGGGAACACCCAGAATGAACACAGTGTAACATAGCCTACAAATAATTCCATGCTTGTATGAAATAAATTCTGAATTATAGAAATTAATGTAAGAAGTACTAGTAATAAAAATCCATGAAGTATTTTACTTCCTGTGGTGATTTTTAAATAATCGCATTAAACTCAATTGTCAATAAAGTGTGGATTCCAGCGAAAGCTAATTGGCATAATATAAACGCTATAAAACGACTGACTTCATTCAGTCAACTGAGAATGCCACGCTGTTCTTAGATGCTGACATGGAGTGCCGTGAGTCGATACTAAGATACTCATTAATCGAATAGTTAGGGAGTCACAAACTTATGAAAGAGGAGAGGGAAAATCATATAATGTAAGGTACTTTCGTTTTAGGAACATAAATTTGATTGCAGATTATTTAAGCAAATATCTTAAATAAAATAAAGTCATGCTGTATCGTACACGCTCCGATAGTGTAAATAATTGGTTTGGCATTCATCGACTGTGTGCAAAATTTATGTTTTGAGCTTAAATTAATCGTGAATATCGTATGGATAAGGCAACGCCCGGTAAGTTTGTCGTGATTTTGAAAACATAATTTTTAATCAACATAATTTTCATATCGAAGAATACCTCAATTGTCTTGTCACAAATTTATCTATATTTGTACCTAATTTTTGAAAGCAGTAAAACTCATAGTTTTACAGATTTTTACCATAATTATTACCAAATTTCTTATTAGTTGTTTTCTATGTTCGTCGAGCTATTTACTGCAGCATATATTACCATTGGTGTGAAGACTCGGTTTCAGTCGCTATATTGAATGTTATTATTTTTCGCTTTTTTGAAATTCTAAGAAGAAAAACTTTAAATATGCGACTATACCTCAAATTGTGTTTCCATTTCACCTTGGTATTTAGCTGTTAACATATAATTACGCCGCTATTTGTGTGGCAATTTTTTTATGTTCATAATTGGCCCGACGAATTGCGACGTAACTATATATTACTAACTCTATTGCCATGCTTGTCTTGTAACATAAAGCAGACATAATTTGCGGTATAGTTGCCGATTTAACATTTTCCTTCTCAGAATTACAAAAAAGCGAAAAATAATAAAATTAAATATAGCCACTGAAATCGAGCCCATTTATATATTCTGCAACAAGGCAAGAAAAATGTTTAAATAGCACCATTTTGCACCTTTAAATCCGAATTTTCCCGGGAAAGTACCTCCCGACCCCCCACTTTTTGTATTTTCTTGTAGTGAAAATTTTGGAGTCCTACAGCATCTTTCAGACGATCCGTGTTTGTTAATAATGTACAATTTTAGCCTCCAATATGGAGGCTATATGCTGCAGGTATTAAATTGATGTCCGTAAATGGTTACCAAAGCTTAAACTTGCTACCATGAGACTGGTGTGCTGACCAACTAAGCAATGAATGTGTTGTGGAATGAGCATGTAAAATAAATAATGATTGATTAAATTATAAAGTTTAAACATAAAAAAAACTGTAGGGTTTTTAATGGATCTGGGGAATTAAAAATTATAATATACCATACATACGACTTTTATTGGATCTGTGCGAATCACGTTCGAGAAGTGATTTGATAGTCAGATATTGTTATTACATTTATATGCTAATTTCCAGTATTTTGCAGCCAATTTATCGAAACTCGTTAAGAGGCTCGACCTGTGAACTGAAATTCACAATTCGTTACGAGATCACTGCTTAATTAACTTTTCGCGCTCCGTTCCATAAGAATGTTAGGAGATGTTTTCATGGTACAAAACTGTCTGAGAACCTGCTCCTGGAAAGACAAAGGAAAATAAGAAATTCTTCTTCGTAAAAGAGCGCAAAGTAACTTTCAGGAAAGCTTTGGCGAAAGAAGATTGCTTCAATGACGAAACTGGAATCGGATTTCAAGAAAAGAAATAACCAGCATGAACTGTAGGAAGTGGATGAACGAATAACAGAAATCTTTCTGCAATTTTTTTTACTTCGCCTCCATCGTAAGAATGGAGCCGTTCGTTCTGGAAAATGAGAAAAGACGGCACACTACTAAAAGCACTCACGCGGTGCATATTTAAGGGTTCATTTGATTGCATGCAGAGTCTCTGTAGATTCAGTGCCAGTAAAGTACATCCGACATACACACATACACTACAAGAACAATAAAGACAAAACTTCAGAAGTTATTGTCTTGTATGGCTTCTGTCCTCATGCTGCAATCCATGATAGAATTAAAGTTCACTGCATGAATTATAAAATGTGTCAAACATTAGCAAATACTCAGGCATATGCACGTATATTTGATAAAGGGGCCATATTTTAACGCCAACTTGAGTTAGTATGAATTTCCTTTTGCAAAAATGTTTTAGGAATGTTTATGGACGTGAGAGGAAAGGAGGGTTCCCGAAATTGTTGCTATTACCTAAAATTTATGATTTCATTTCAAACAAGCAGATTATACATGTTAGATAAAATAACAGGCAAGTAACTGAGGGGTCAGTTTGTGACAGAACATCACATTAAAATGGTTAATTTCGCAAACGTAGCAAAGCTTACCACATAATACTTTTATTAGCAGAAAATTATGATCTTGTATAATTGAATTTAGTACATAATACATAAATATATTTTTAAAAAATATTATACATACTTATAACAATATTGTTTTTGAGCACCTTTTATGAATATTAACGCTATGCTCGCCTTACTTTATTTAGGCACCATATTAAAAGATCAACAGTTCATATAAAAATATGAAGAGCAGTGTAAGATTCTCCTCAATGTTTTTCTAATCATGTCATTCACAAAATGACACAAATTATGTAATTACATCAGTGTTTTATAACACACCTAAAAAAATTGTAAACTGTTTTAATTACTATGACTACTTTCCTTGGAATGTTAGATACTTAATACCAGTGGAGTGTGGTAAGCAGTTGCAACGTACGCTGCTGTTTTATTTGCTATTGTAGTATCAGCACACGCAGCAGAGCTGGGTCAAACAGAACGTTATGCAACTACTCACGAGCTATCTGCAAAGCATACATACACAGGTGTAGTGACGTCCGCTGCTTAACTACGCCTGAGAGAATGAATAAAGTAACCAGGTACAGTAGATAGCAAAGAGTAGACGAGGAAGTAACCAGGTACAGTTTATAACAAAGAATAGACGAGGCAGAAACCTGGTACACTTGACAGCATA